>JYFJ02001715.1:0-72530 GCA_000934665.2 Catajapyx aquilonaris
GCACTCTCCACATGACGATGTCCGAACACGACCAGTTGCCAGGTAACGCCAAAGTCGTTGTTTACACTTGTTATATGCTATTGTGTCCAGCACTGTACCTCCACCCCTTGCAGGACCCTGAGAGTGGCAGAAATGATAAGAGGAAGGATGTGCCACATATTCGAAGGAAAGTGGTAGCCTACTACGTGAACCTGAGTTAAGCGTTAAGGTGATGACCCGCTCCGGACAAACAAACACACAATCACTCGCAGTTCATATTGAACTTCAGAGCTCATGCTGATCCTGATCCTGATCATAAAAATTATGATACTGATGTTTGAGCATTAGTCGCCCGACAGTGGTCCCCCTGGTGGCAACAGCAATAATAATCCCTTCGCATATTATCCAGTGCGAAAACAACAAAAGCATGCGAGAAATGCCAATTTGGCAGCCATTTTGAAGTTTTCCAGGCCTGGAAATGAATGCGGTGGGGAAGCGGGGCGAGAATTAGTTTTCATTCCCTACTCCCCCCCCCACCCCCCTTTCCCAACCTACTCCCTGTTTTGCGCCTCCCTGGGCTTAAATTGCCAACCGGGTAGAAGGGAAAAGAAGGGGGGAGCCCACAATTCACTTTCCTACTCCATATATAGGCCCTCCCTCAGAAAGTGGGAAAGAAAAAGGGGGTCAAGTGCGGACTGGTAATATCCAACAATCCAACTTGATCCTAGGGATATCAAGCATTCCGCCATTTTGAGGACATAGGAAGATCCTACGTAACCTGAATATATTATTACCGGAGTCTGGTTGGCCAATATTGGGTTAAAACGACCGTTAAAGCTGTGTTTTTAACATGTAAGCTTGCGGCTGGCAGCCATCTTGGGTGCGTTCGAGTTCGCGTAGGGTGCGTTCTGGCGCATATGTTACGTGCTAAAACGGGATACATTAAAATTGTTTAAATTAATCAAATTAGTCAGTAAAATCTGTTTCGACCCGTAAGCTTGTGGCTGGCAGCCACCTTGGGTGCGTTCGGGTTCGCGTTGGGCGCGTTCTGGCGCGTGTAATATGTTACCTTTCATACAGTATTTTGAAGAAAGATAGGTTTAAAATCAGTAACAGCTTGACCAGGGCACATGAAATCTTGAAATCTTTTTGAAATCTTCTATATAAATAAAGCCGTTAGTCGTTAGTGAGTCTGTCTGTCAGTCTCTCTGTCCGCCTGCCAACCGTCATTTGCCTGCCATCTGTGCTCCACCCCCAAGCCGGAAGAGTATGGAGGTGTAGGGGGTTGACTACAGATGGCAGGCAAATGACGGTTGCCGTTAAACAGGCGGGAGAGGTTCAAGGTATTGGAGTAGCAGGACCACAGATGGCATTGGTGGAACGTCAGTAAAAAAGGATTTAACCTGTAAGTTTACGGGTGGACGCCGCCATCTTGGGTGCGTTCCAGTGCGTGTAGGGTGCGTTCTGGCGCATGTTACATGTCAATGACTTTTAAAAACACTGGGTTAAAATTAAGTTAATGCTAAAAGCTTAAAGGCTAAAGGCTACTTAATTTTTTTAAAATTAAGCAAATTGATCAGCAAAATCTGGGTTAACCTGTAAGTATGCGGCCATATTGGGCGCGTTCGAAAGAGTGCAGGGTGCGTTCTGATTGCTGTTTATATCCCCTATTCAGTCCCAAAGTTAACTCCTTTTCTCACCCAACTATCTAAATTTATAGCGTGTCGCAAGTGAGCTACACGTTTTACAGGCGCTAGCGTCGGCCGTACTAAGCAATTACCGCCAAGTGAACCAGTGTTTCCAACCTGGCCAATTAAAGCTCCGTGTGACCTTCCCACTCTCAGAGGTTTCAAAAAGAACTTATGTGAGTGTGTGTCAAGTGAATGACATAAAAGCCGCGTTATCGTAGTCACATACAAGGTGGAATAAACACGAAAAGTATGAAGGACAATTGAAGGTCAGTACCTGGCTGTACAGTACTCCTCCAATAATGTTCCGGACAAACTTCACAAAAAAAAAGGTCTGGTACGGCCACTATTTTTGATCAGACTGTACTCGGCTGTTTTAAGTCCGCGAAATCCATTAGCTGCGAATTCCTATAGTGAATTTTATAACCCGTCTACTTCCGGAGTTCATGGCCATATAAGTTACAGTAGCTACAAAATAGCTCCCCCGGTAATCCACTCTAGAACTATTTAAGAGCCGGGTCCCAGACAGGTGAGAACTATTCGGGGAGAAAGACTGACTACACCTGGGTTCCACACTGTTTCCAAATGGCTTGCAATACGATACCAAGTATTTACAAAATTGGATCTAATCGAGGCAGTTTCGCCAGAATTTATGCGAAGCGAAGCGAATTATCCTAATCCGCTCCGGAGATAAAGTTTCTTACGAATTAAGGGAGATGTGCTGAAATATATTTTCGATACTATCTATTTTACTGCATTGGTAGTTTGTTACTATACTATCGATTTTACTGCATTGATAGTTTGTTACTATACTATCGATTTTACTGCATTGATAGTTTGTTACTATACTATCGATTTTACTGCATTGATAGTTTGTTACTATACTATCGATATCAGTGCATTTATATTTTTATTATTTGTACTGATAGTTTCATGACTATACCATCGATATCAGTGCATTTATATTTTTATTATTTGTACTGATAGTTTCATGACTATACCATCGATATTAGTCCATTTGTATTTCTATTATAGGCCACTATCATTTTAGCGCATTGGTATTTTGATATACTATCTATTCTAATGCATTTATAGTCATTGTTATAATATCGATTTCAGCGAATTGATATTTTTGTTATTATTCTATCTATTTTTCCACTGATAGTTTCATTACTATATTATCGATCTGATTGCATCGCTTGTCGAAAGCTGACATTGTTCACTGATAATTTCATTGCTTACAAGCAATATTAGTGCATTGATATTTTCATTATTATGCTATCGATTTCATTGAATTCATATTTTACATCTGAATACGGATCTAACAGACCTCAAGGGGCAGCGGAAATCTGTCTGTTATAGTGGAATATACAGGCCATATATGGAAGTGTGGGGGAACCACCTTTCGAGTCTGTTATAACCGAAAGTCTGTTATATCCGCATTCAACTTATACTATCATATGCACTGACAGTTTCATTACAAGACTATAGTTTTTAGTGCATATGTATTTTATTACTCTATACAATCGATATTTAGTGCATATACATTTTTCAATTTTATTCTATCGATTGGAAATCGATATTGAAGACCTTGACCTTGAACGCAAAGCTGATAGGTAAGGTTCCTAGACGGGGTAAAAGTCCTAATGGAAAGTTCGATTGGGCCACTCTGCGGGGAAGCATAGTTTTTTAGTCTTCCAAAAATCCCTGAACATAAATCATTGCAAAAAAAAACTATAAGAAGATGAGCAAAAAGTGAATTAATTTCCTGTTCGTAAGACACGCCCCTTATCAGCCCACCCTCCCAATCAATTATTCACTTCTGATCTTCTCCCACTACCACCCCCTACGATGCAACAGAAAGGAATAGAGATAATCAAATTTCATCTGAACCAGATTGAATCGGAATAGTATTACCGGATCTGGTAATATTTCATGCTTTAAAATAAATTGAGGACAGAAACGATAGTATCGATTAAAATCCATATTTACTCACATTTGGATATTTTGTACATAAAAAAGTGGTATTTAATCGTCAGTAGTGCACCTATTTGAATTTTTGAGACACCTTACGATGGTATCGATTTTCTGTAAACAAAAACGAATGGGTTGAGCTGACATTTTCATTTTGCAAATTGAAAATGGCGTGAGATGCATGTGAACAATGTACGAGCTGTCATGTGTCGCTCCATTTCAATTGACGCGGACTAGCCCTGGACTTTTTGACCAATCCGATCGCGTCATGGATCAAAAGGCAGTAATGGCCACGTTGCATTGCACTCTCTGTATTTTACCAAATCAATTTTCTATTGTGGTTCGGTGTGCCTGGCCCCCCATTGCCATCGATAACCTGCAGTGTATTGGGCCCAGTGCACACATGAAACCAGACATTACTTGCCCATACTCAATGAGCCAATAAACAGTACGTGTGCCAGCAATTGTGACGAGTTTACTATTGTGATCGTCCCAGTGATAATATCAGGTATCTGCTGAATGATGATGTATGGACTAGTATACTAATCTGAGCACCACATTTCTGAATAGGTGTTGCTGGAGTTGCTTGATCGGTAATATCAACAGATTCATGTCATCACCCGAACGATAATATCACAAAAATAGCCAGTGTTTACTACTGTAACTACTTATTGATAATATTTGCAAGCACATCCTACTGGCATAGTGGCATTGCTGTAACGATATAAAATGGCCGAGTAGATGATCACTGTCATCACCAGGAGGATAGTATCGACAAGCATTCCATCTTCCCTCAACATTTAGACGATTATAATAATCAGCTTTACTTCACGATAATATAAATCCTCCTGCTGACAGTAGGCATATTGATATTATCGTGAAATGTATATGGTATTAGCGTTTAAATGTTGAGGTAAGATTTAATGCTTTTCGATACTATTCTCCTGGTGATGACAGTGATCATCTATAAGGGCATACTATAATATCGTTACAGCAATGCCAGTAGGATGTACTTGAAGATATTATCCATGCGTAGTTACAGTAGTAAACACCCGTTATATATCTAAATGATACGATATCTCAATAAAAATGATGATAATAGTGATGATGATGATGATGAAGATTATAGTAATAATACTAATTGTTGAAAATACTGAGTTATTCTCTTCATTTCTTACGTACACCTGTTTTCACTGCCCTTCGTGCATAATTTCCGCGATACCACCGACCATATGATACCATCGATTCCATGCGTTTCTCCCCGACCTGCCCCAAAACTCCGGCATTGCGTCGAAAAAGGTGACGTCCCATTAGAGCCCCCTCCACGTAGGGGATTCCCACATTGACCTTCCCCCCATGCAGCCTAGGTAGGCCCGGATCGATACCATCTCCACGCAGCCATAATTTGGAGTGAGGGCCAGGTAGGGTAGGTGGTGGTGGGGGTGGGGGAGGGGGGGGGGGTAACACATGTGACAGATTTGGCCTCATGTCCTCCAGGGAATACCACGTTCCTATACACCCCAAAAAAACACAACCCTATGCGTGTATGCAGGTCAGAGGTCAAGGATTAACCCGGGTCATCTGTGGAAAATATTAAAAATCGGGATTGGATGAAAAGGTCTTGTCACAATAATGGTTTGACATTTTGTACTGTAAATGCTACGCCATGCGTTGCATGCATGGAGGACAAAGGCAGCATAACTCATCCTAGCGTAACGCAACCTTTCATACAGTGTGCATGTACAGTACGTTACACAAACGGTACACACCCATTGCGGTTGGACATATGATTGAAGTATGACATTACACTTGTTGCCTGAAGTATGTAAAAATTAGATCATACGCATTGTTGTTACGTACACTTCAAATGAAAGTAACTGTGCAGTACATTCCTATGTTAATGACTACTCTACAGGTGGTACATCAATTACTAAAATTAATTACTAAACAGGTCATGACCTTTTGACCCCAATGACCCTTTTCATGAAGTAAAACCACGTAGGAGAGGTCGATTGATATTCGCAGAAAGTGTTAGGTATTCGGGGTGTCGCTTCTGGAGAACAGGACCACGAGATGCTGTGTGTCCTCATCCGTGAATCTGACTCAAACAATCTGGTGCTTTGGTCACGTCTGAGTCGCAGTCCCTGCTGAAAGTGCAAACTGTCTTTGAAGTTTGTCAAACACAAATTGGCTTTCTGGCCACCAGGGTATGTTACAGGGTTCTGCAAAAGTATAATGTTCGCCATTTTTTTAAAGCTGAGTTTAAATTCGCGACTTTAATCCCCATGTTAATCTGGCTTCCTCAACGTTCCATTGTGTTGAAGCACATATCGTGCTTTGTTATGCCCCATTTTTTTTTGTAGACTCGTGGTGGAGCGAACCATTGTTGACTTTCATTACTGTCGAGGGGGGGCTCTTTTCACGCCCTAGAATTTTTTGGTTCGGGAGATTTATCGCCTTACTAAGTCCACAATTTTGCGGATGGGACTAGTCCTTGCTTCAAGTGCATTCCCATAAAACATGGTTTTGAAATAATCCAGGAAACAATGGAACTAGTGAAATCATTCAAAGTCCCAATAAAAATCAGCCTATTGATGGGATAATGATGGCTGGGTCAATACCTATCCGATTTATTTAGATATTTCGATATATTGAAAAAGTCGACAGTTCTATTCATCAAATATCGATCTATCTGCCTATCAATGCCATATCAATTTGCCATGTCTAATGAATGAAAAAATCTACGTATATAATAGGCAAAGTTTGCTGGTTTGTGTGTCCAATTTCTCCATTGCAACCGGTATTCATGGCAACCAGTGTCCGTGGCAACGAGCTGCCATGGAAACAAGCCGTGGGAAGAACGGGCTCCTTGCTATCGAATAAATAAATAATGAAAATAAATAAATAAATAATGAAAATAAATAAATAAATAATGAAAATAAATAAATAATAATAAATAAATAATAATAAATAATGAAAATAAATAATGAAAACTAAAAATAAATAAATAGTCATAAATAATGAAAATAAATAATGAAAACTAAAAATAAATAAATAGTCATAAATAATGAAAATAAATAATGAAAACTAAAAATAAATAAATAGTCATAAATAATGAAAATAAATAATGAAAACTAAAAATAAATAAATAGTAAAAAATTAATAGTAAAGAATAATTAATTAATAAATAACTGAAATAAATAAATCTTAAATATATAAAGTAGAAAGTTTGTTGGTATTTACGTATGTCAAAGCTACCTATCCCACTTCCGTACTACTGAGAGTACTGAAACTTGGCACACTGACGTCATATGTGTCACTGATCCAGGAAAAACTCCGAAAACTGCAAATGTTTGAGTCTAAATGCCGAAAATTTAGAATTTTTTACTTTATTTTGTTTGATGTCTTATCTGCTGTAATTGTGGCACAGATCTCATTTATTTATCAATCACCGTGCGAAGAACGGGTATCCTGCTAGTAAATAAATAAATAAATAACATCCACAATAATTATCAGGTGTATAACAAGTCTACCCGATATATCGAATATCGATTTTTCTGTACACGGCCGATATAGCCCATATCATTTTTCCGATATTAAATCGGCGGGTGTCGAACATCCCTCGGGGGCAACTATCATCTGCTCTATAAAGCCAGCTGACTATAAAAATCTATATCCTGCATTTATCGCTTCTAGCCCTAGGGAGCCTTCCCGGATTTCCACCAGGTGGCAAAAACAGCACGGTTCATGTCAACAACAATCCACAGGAAAAAAAAACATTGTTCCCAGAGGGCAACGAAGTTTATGATCATAAATCGTAGTGTGTTTCGTACCAATTTAAGTACCCATTATTGTTATCTTCCCACAGACTTTCTGCGTGGTGTCGAAGAGGTTCAACAAGAACTATCTCCATCGTTTCACCGCCTCCAAGTCCTTCTTTCTATACTCCCCATGGAACCCGCTCCGACGCATAGCTGTGTACATTGCCACAAACCAGTATTTTGATTATTTTGTTATGGCCACTATCCTAGTCAACTGCTGCTTTCTCGCCATGACGCAACCGGTGGAGCAAGCAGAGTAAGTATCGATTTCTGACTATTCCGTCTCGAGAGTAACCCCNNNCCCCCCCCCCCCCCCCTTCCAGTTGTCTGTTGGTGTGTATACAATCCTCTGCTCTTCCCTCTGCCTCGGAACCTAAAGTTTCGGCCCGCTTTATTTGCCCCGGGGCGACTCTGTATGCAAACTAGGGCAGGGACAGTTCAACTTGATTGCAATTGCAAAGCTTTGTACTGCCTTGTTTTCCGGTCGCGGTGAGAGGAAACCGAGGGGAATTAATTCAAGATGGCGGGGTTCAAAATTGGCCAAATATTGTGCGAAAACCGACATTTTGGTCTATTTGTATAAAAATCGCAATGTTTTTACGAAAAGGCAGTAAAATTTAACCACCGTGTATTGAATGTCAGTCGATTCAATATGGCGGCCTGTACCGTCTCGAAACTTTGAGTGTAAATTTTGAGCTCCAGAACTGTTTTATTTGCATCAAAATTGCAGGTCGAAATCAACGGGCGTGAACAAACCTGCAGGCAAAAAAATTATTCAACCAACACAATACATAGCAGTAAAATTATCACGGTCGCCTCCTGGATACAATATGGCGGACTACATCGCCTCAAAATTTTGAGCGTAAATTATGGGCAACCTAACTGTTCTATATTCACCAAACTTGCAGCTCGAGATCCGGGGGCATGAACAATCCTGCAGCCGTAAAATTATTTAACCAACAGTACACACAACAGTAAAATTAAGCTTACAATAATTTCCCACCGTAACATGTTTGTTTCAAAATGGCGGGCTGCACTGCCTCAAAAGTTTGCGCGTAAATTTTAACCAACTCAGCTGTTCTTTACTCACCAAAATTTTAGGTCGATATCAGGGCAGGTTAAGAAGCCTTTAGCCACAAAATTTATTTTACTAATACCGGTACTCCAGAAAAGTAACAATTGCAATAAACTGCCACGGTCACCTGCACTGCCTCAAAACTTTTGAGTGTAAATTTTGACCAACTTCATTGGTCTTTACTCGCCAAATTTGCATGTCAATATCAGAGCAGGTGAAGCAATCTTTAGCCAAAATTTTTCTTACGAACACTCCACAAAAGTGAGAATAATTGCAATAATTTGCGAATGTCACCTGCTTGATTCAATATGGCGGACTGCACCGCCTCAAAATTTTGATCATAATTTTTCAGCAATGTAACTGTTCTATATGCTCTAAAAATGCAGGTCGAGATCGGGGGTCATGAACAAACCTGCAGTCGAAAAATTATCCCGCCTGCACACTCCGAAACAGCAGAATTAATCCTACGTAAATCACAGTGCCGCAGCAGTTTATTCGATTTTTAGACCCGACATTTAAATCCCGTCCTCCCACAGAACAGGAAGGCCCTTCGTGCCACGTATTACCTGCTGCCTTCAGTGGGAAACTTGCATTTCTAATAACCATTAAAGCCTACTGGGAGCCCAACTCCATTAATTTGGTTCCACTCAAGCCACCTCCCTCTTCAGGGGTCCGAAGTGGGTGGCACGCCAAAAAATATCACCGCGCTACAACCTGACGGGGAATAAATTAACCCTCTTCTCTCCACCAATCAGCTGAGAATTGTAATAGTCGAGGCTTTTGAGAGACATATCTCTCTTGAAATGCTTGGAAGCTATGAAGAGGGCTATGAATGGCGGCTGAGGTGAAGGGGGATGGGGTGGTATGGAGGGTGGGAAACAGGATTATAATTTCGCCCCCCCCCCCCCTTCAGTCTAAGGGGAAAGGAGAGGCTTCTGGGGAGATGATAGGGCATGTCTTGTGCAAGGTAATGCAGCATGCTGTTCCTTTGAATGGCAGGAATAGGAAGCAAATTCTGCTTTTCCTTTGACAAGGAGACTCACTTCTTCCACCATAATCCCTGTGCTACCTTATTTCCTACTCCATGTGCTTCCCTCAGGGTTTCCCTCTGGTGTCAGCCAAACGGAGGTAAATGGGCCTTTTTTGTTCAGAGAAATTGGGGAAAAAGTGACAAGGTACATGGACTGGAACATACCCTGCGTGTTTGCTGGATACTGTAGATTTTGTGAATAGTCATATATCAAATGCACGTTTACATTATGATAGAGCATGTTCTTGGCCATGTTTCCTACATTTAGATTTTTCAAAATAATGTTGTGGAAACAGTGTAGCCAACAGCTTTTTTTCCTTCCCGTAGGATCGTCTTCCTCGGCATTTACACGGGAGAAATGCTGATCAAATCCGTAGCTAAGGGCTTCATCCTAAACAAATACTCGTACCTGAGGAACCCTTGGAACTGGCTGGATTTTGTGGTCATATTATCTGGCTACATTACCATGGGGGTGGACGTTGGTAACCTCGCGGGGTTGAGGACGTTCAGGGTTTTGAGAGCTCTGAAGACCGTCTCTATCATGCCCGGTAAGTAACCTTTGATATTGTTCATGTCTGATAGCAGTGATTAACACTATTGTCAATAGGTCTTCGGACAATCATCAACGCCTTGCTCAACTCCATCAAGCAGTTGGCGGAGGTCATGACCCTGACCGTCTTCTGCCTGATGGTCTTCGCTCTCTTCGCCCTCCAGGTCTACAAAGGGGAACTACGCAACAAGTGTGTCCAATCCCCAGAAGGAATCACCATCACAGACGAGGTTTGGGACAGGTAGGTCTGTCCAAAAGTTTAATGTCGCTAAATGACCAAAAATGGCGGTCCTCATTAAACTTTAAAAAAAATATGATGGCGATGAAATACGCGGCGTAATTTCGGTACCCCCAGCCATGTTGGGGGTAATCATGACAAATGCGGGTTAATTATTCAGGCGTGTAATGGCAGAAACTGGTTTTGCAGTGCGGTTCTTTTTTTGTGCGAGGTTGGTATTATTTCGGGAGGGTTGCGCAATGTGGAGTTTCGCAACTATGATTGGTCAGGTGGAAATTAACACTGCAGATGTTATCGCCAACAATGGAGAGGACTATTTTTTAAATAATTATAAGTGTCCCGACTTGGAGACTGGACATCAATATGGAAAACGGGACACTCATTACAGTGCTATTTTAAGACCTATTCACACTAACGCTAGACTGAGCTCAGACTAACGGATATAACTAGGTTCTAACCACCTAACATTATTTCATACCAAACTTTGTCCAACAATGTCCTTACATCAAAAGTGTCCCGGACACTTTTAGCGAATGGACCCCCATTGACCACAACTTTACCGCCAACTTTCGAGTTCAAATTAGGCAAAGTGGCGAGGTTAGAACCGGACTTTAAAAGTGGTCAAATTTTTTAGGACCAAGTTTTAGCCAGACGCGACCATAAAATCGATTTTCGCCATTTTTTTTGCTGGTCCCGCGAATGTGTTTTTTTTCTTCATTCTCATGATGGCTTCATCTGTAGACTTGTGCAATAGCCCTCCTGACTATGATTCCTGTTTTGCGACGCTTTTCCCCGGAAATTGCAAACATCTGCGCCCCTTCAGCGAAAATGAGTGCAAAACCTCGAAAACTTGCAGAAGATATGAGTATGCGAGAGAGAATTTTTTTTTGCGCGAAATAAAAAGGGGTACAAATTTTGCTTAAAATTGCGGTCTCAACTTTTTATTGATGGCGCTAAATTTTCGCACGGAATATATATTGCAAAATACTTATACTTTTTTTTGGCAATATTTTTTACAGTTGGGTGCAGAACCAATCCCATTGGTTGATGAGGGAGGAAGAACCGGTGGTGTGTGGGAACATGTCAGGTTCCAGGTAAGATTTAATTAATTAACTAATTAATTATTTAAATTTATTTGAAGAAATCCGTCGATATCTTGCCTATATTAAAATGAAAATATTCGAACATTGTGTGGCGTGCCCTGCAGGATATCCCTTATGCACAATTTTTATTAATAGTTGAGAGAAATAGTTATTTAGTTATTTATGTAGCTACATAGTTATGTATTTATTTGGTTATGTATTTATTTGCTTATTCCTATATTTAGCTATTTATCATGTTATTTGTATAATTAGATATTCTGTTATTTGTGTAATTAGAAATCCTGTTATTTGTGTAATTAGATATTCTGTTATTTGTGTAATTAGATATTCTGTTATTTGTGTAATTAGATATTCTGTTATTTGTGTAATTAGATATTTATTTAGTTATTTACATAGCTACTTATTCGGATATTTCTATATTCTATAAAATATTTATTTCCAGTAATTTTTAGAGTTAGCTTTATTTAGTTATTTATGTAGTTACATATTTATGGAAATCCGTTGATTACTTATCATATTTTAACACTAAAATTCTTTACATCTTTTGCTTAGTAACAGGGTGATATGCTCTACAGGACATTCCCTATGCGCGTAATGGCTACATATTTGGCATGTAAACAATAAATTGTTTTTAAGTGTCTTAATATTAATATTTTGGAGTCTTAATTTATTGTGGGTTTGTGACAAAAATAGAAATATTTTACGTAGGCTATACACTGTACTATTGCGACCAAAAAGATTGGCCCCACATTGAATAGTCTCAATTTTTTTGATCGATATAGTACGTACTATTTTATTGTAAATTTTTGTCACTAGCGCACTCTAGTAGTGATGAAAGACCTTTCATCTGGTGTACAGTACATCAAATCAGACCCGTAACTTTTTTGTGCAGTACAGGAAGCCCCGCGTCCCTTATTATTGGCAGTTCTGCCAATCAACAATGAGGCGGCTTCCTCCAGGAAACTGGATGAACTTTGTGGGTTGCCAGATGATTAAACCAACTATTGCTTTACGATACTGGGGAGGTCGACAATGCACATAAAACCGGACTTAAAGCCAAGCGATGTGCCCCTTTAAAACAAAGGGTCGAGCATAATTTAAACTGGCAACCTTGCAGTGTGCACCGAATAATAGAAACTGTGGCGTGCACTCTGGGGAAGGGTATGGAATTAGATGTACGGTGGGAGAAAGGGCTACCGCCATTTGCGTAGCTCTTTGCAATTGTCAACAAGAACGTGGTTGGAAACCCTCCGCGGTTTGTTTTGTGCTAATGCTGAAAAGAGCACTTCATTCTCTTTAAGAACTTTGGATACAAAATGGCTGACCATACGTTCATCCAACATACATTTAACTGCTAACAGTTATTGTTGCCATTCTGGTGTTACCGCTATTCGCTGCGGTCACTTTGTACTATGGTGTTATCTGTATGGATTTGAGGATGACCAGGGCCCTGCCAGGCACGGTCATTGCATGATTTTCCAGTACACACATCCTAACTTCTTTAAAAAATAGCCATGTCCTAAATATTGCGACTCTGTGGTTAAGCCACACAAGTTAGGGTTTCAAAATAGCATTTCTTTTGTCCCGCACTGTACCTGACGATCTGATTGGTAGAGTAGAAGGTGGGGGAGTTCTGGTCCACCAATCAGATCGTCAGGTACAGTGCTGGACAAAAGAAATGCTCTTTTGAAACCCTACCGTGTATGGCTTAACCACAGGGTGTCTGGTGAGGAGTGGAGGCGTCTGGGTGGATTTTGTATCCGCAACATTTACATTCCGTATAGTAGCGCCACAACGAACGTTATTGTGGCTTTTCCAATCTTCAAGCACAAACTGACCCTCTCTTTCTATACCTTTCAGAGTCTGTCCTCTAGGTTACAGATGCCTTCCTTTCATTGGTGATAACCCAAACTTCGGCTACACCAGTTTCGACAACTTCTTCTGGTCCATGCTGACAACCTTCCAACTGATCACACTGGACTACTGGGAAAACGTCTACAACCTGGCAAGTCTAAAATGTTTCACACACAAAAAAAGACGCCATTACTGGTCCTGCATGAATGTAACACTATAGGGATGGGTTTGGATCGCATTTGAAGAGACAAGGGAATTTATGTGTCTCATTTGGCATTCGGAAGAGAAGGCTTTTGAGAGCTGTAGAGAGGACTTCTCTTCAGGGGATGCGGGGATGGGAGTGGGGGGAGATCTAGGCCTCCACTTCCCACCTCCACAACACCATTTGCATAACGCAATTTCCAGCTAATGATTGGGAGCCATGAAGAGAGGCAACCCTCCCCATCTCGTGACAAGAATAAAACATTTCGTTCGTTGGGCTGGATAAGTGGTCCAGTGCAACCGTTGCATCTCTAAGTACTTTTTATGCACAGGTTTTTTGGGGGTGGCACTTTTGAGACACACTGTGGCCTTCCTTTCAGAAGAAATCACATTGATTAAAAAATAATATTGAAATTATTATTGAGAGATAAAAATACATTGGGTTGTGTCGGGGACAAAACGCTTTTCTGTAACGCTCGGGTTTGCCTGCATGCCCCCTGATCTGATTTTAAAGACGTATCCACGTCAAAAGTATCATCAAATCACGCTCCTTTGCTGATCTTGTAACAATGTGTGTTTCCAGGTGATAGCAGCAGCAGGTCCGATCCACGTGGTCTTCTTCACAACAGTGGTCTTCTTCGGTTCGTTCTATTTGGTCAACCTGATGTTGGCTGTAGTAGCCATGAGCTATGAAGAAGAGGCTGAGATCACAGAAGAGGTAATTTCTTCTCTTTGCTTTGTTTCAAAGTTCCTTGAAGATCGATTTTTAGTCTTGCAGTAGAATCTTCCCTCCTGCTTTTTTTCCCCCAGAAAAAAAAAGTTTTGTGACATTAATTCCCGAGCAAACAAGCTCAAGTCGCATCAATTATTCGCGAACTACACGGGACTGATTGCTCGTGTGGGGATTTCATTCGAAAAGAGCAGGCGTGAAGTTATCCATCAGAGTTTTTTTTTCCAAGTCTTGCATGCGTTGTTGTGGTGTTTTCAAACCTATATTTAAATTGTGGCACTTGGTACTTCCTAGTAGACGGTTAGTCTCTAAGGTGCTGTTGCAGAGCTATCCAAAAAACAAATTTCAGATGGAAAGAGTCAGAAAGGTGTTTCTGGCGCTTTTTATCATTGTTTACAACTATTAACTAACTATTCTGGCTCTTTAATGGTTAATAGCATATCATTGTTGGTAGAACTTCTTTTCAATGCTATAAACAACGCTACGATTAACAAGTTTTTCTGGCTTTTTTTCAAAATTGTTAACAATGATTAACAAACTCTTCTGACTCTTCATGCTTAACAACTCTTCTAATATTTTTGCTAGCACTTTGTTAACAATAACGATTAACGAACTTTCCTGTCTGTTTTCGCTTGTTGTTGACACTGATTAACAAGCTCTTCTGGCTCTTTTACGGTTCATACCTTTTGTCATTGTTGCTAACAGCTCTTTTCATAGTTATTAACAACGAGTAACAAGCTTTTCTGGCTTTTTCATTGTTGTTAACAGTTCTTGAACTCTTAATGGTTATAAGCTCTTGTCATTGTTGCTAACCAGCTACTTTTAACTGTTGTTAACTGCGATTAACAAGCGTCTCTGTTTATTCATTGTTGTTAATATTGATTAACAAACTCTTCTGGCTTCTTTTATGGTTTAGCGCTTTTCATGACTGCTACTGTTCGCTACTGTTAAAACAAGTTATTTTCAAGCTGGAAATTGTTTTCAGATAGTTCTGCAACCGAATTATTATTTTAGAGAGTCACTGATGTTATTCTAATGTGGCCGGGAAAGTGTGGGAACATCATATCAGAAAACATGAGAGGATATGCCTAACGCGACCCCCTTAGACCTCATCAAAATCTCAGGAGCGCAAGAAGGATCTGGTTGACCACAGGGACGACTCGACGTTCAGTTTCGACCCTAGCAATCTGAAGAACGTGCAAGTTCTTGAGAAGAAGCCTAAGCGTCGGGCGATGGTCACGAGGCACTTCCTGTTGCTGACCCAGTACCCGAGGAAGAAGTTCAAGAAGCGCAAGAACGCGAGGTCATCCGGTGGGTCAACCAGCACGGGCAGTGGTCAACAGGAGGAACCGCAGAGGTCACCCGACATCCGAAGTACGGGTTCGCCGTACGGTGGCCGGTTGGCTGTCCATCGTCGTGGGTCATCCATGCACGGAACAGAAGTGGTGGTTACCGCTCCAAGCGACAAGTCCTCCGAGCAGCCGACCCCTGACCCATGTCCGTCCGGGTCAGCTGCTGAGGAGGTCATAGTCGAACCTCCACCACCAAGTCATCCGGTTCTACTGAGCGTCAAGCCCGTCCGAGTTTCCGGCGAATATCCGGATAGCGAGTCCTCATCATGCCCCGCTCCGACCAATAAGAGCTTGGTCTCCGCCTCTTCCGGCAAAGGCTCCACCAATCAGAGCAGCTTCGAGGAGGCGAGCGATAGGACACTTCCGTGCTCCTCGCAGATTATCACGGACGAGTCCTTCTCGCTCGTGTCCGCCTCAAGGCGTAGGCTCAACTATGTCAGTAACGGGTCCTCTCTAGCAGATTCCGGTATGGTGCGTGACCACGACGCTACCGAAGCCGGTTCTTTAGACGGTACCGCACCCATCCCGAACAGCACCCTCGAGGTAATGCTGGTCGCTGTAAGTTTCCGCTCTTTTCTCTCTTCTTTCTACTTTCCTGCTGACACTGCCAAAAGCTGCTGTGCGCTCTTTGTTGTTCGGAACCCACCAAACCATGCCCGTACCTTTCCCTGAACTCGTACGTCCGGTTGCACCACCGCCAGGAAACATTTTTCGGCCGGAAAAGTGGCCGGAAAAGTTGGCAGCTGACTTTCCTGGCTCTTTACTGGCAGAAAAATGTTTCCTGGAGGCGGTTCACACATAAAACATTTTCGTCCGGAAAAGTGGCCGGAAAAGTGGCCAGAAAAGTTGGCAGCAAACTTTCCTGGCTCTTTTCCGGAAGAAAATATTGGTTTGCCAAGAAAACATTTTTTTTCGGCCGGAAAAAACCCAGAAGTTTCGTATTCATTGGATTGTTAACAAAACTTCAGCCAACCACGAATAAAGAAACTTTCCTGGCACTTTTCTGGCCGGAAAATGTTTTATTGTTGATCCAGCTCCAGGAAACGATTTTCGGCCAGAAAAGTGCCAGGAAAGTATATTATTCAGTGCTGCCAACACTTCAGCCAACCATGAATAAGAAACTTTCCTGATGATAATTTTTCGGCCGAAAATTTTTTTCTTTGTGAAACACCTTCAGGAAATATTTTTCGGGCGGAAAAGAGCCCGGAAAGTTTTCAATCAATTGTTGCAAAAAATTCTTCCAGCAATGAATAAGAAACTTTCCTGGCACTTTTCCAGCCGGAAATGTTTCCTGGCGGTGGTGCAACCGAATTTCCGACTCGCTATGTTTAAGTAGACGTAACATTAATTTTCAAATAATTTGGTGGTCTGGTTGTACCGATTCGGATAACATTTTCCTACCGGAAAATGGTCGGGAAAGTTATTCCGCTTTTTCTGCTGGAAAGTGTTTCCTGTAGTTGGTGCAACCGAGTCTAAATGAACGTTACTGCGACATGGTAGGATAATACACACTCATTCAACCACAGAATGGTACTAGTTGTGTCGCATGGATGTAAATGTTATAAGGTGAAGTGGGGTAAGTGCATACACGGGGTAAGTGCATAAACTTGCCGCCATATTGGAATGAAAATGGCTGACGACACCAAAACGCGTCCGTGGATGTTATGTGCAGCTACACGAAGAGTGCCTGATGCGTTTTGGTGTCGTCAGCCATTTTCAATCCAATATGGCGGCCCGTGTATGCACTTACCCCGTGTATGCACTTACCCCACTTCACCTTACGTTATATTGCGACGTCTAACAACTGAAGTGGTTACGTATACAACAGGTGACGCTTAAAATTACACGTCACACCACAGTCACGCTCATTAGACATGAAATTATGACAAACATGTTACGTCTACCTATACGTAACAAGTGTAAGTCTCCCACCCACCACCAACCAACCCAAAACGATGGCGTACAAATGTTACTGGATTGCTGGCTGGTTGCTCTCTCACACACACACGAGTTGTTTTGCTGCTGGTTGCTGATGCTGCTGTGCGTACGTCGTATGCTGACTGACTGACTGACTGAGAGGCATTCACGTTGTGTGTCTCGTAAGCGTCTGATGGGCCAACGAACCTGTAACGGTTGCTTAATTCTGACCTATTATAATATCTCTCTTATTGCTACCTTCTTGGCTTGCTCTGTTTCCCCTTCCTGTGCGCTGGAAAACGTCTTGGACCAAAAATGGCGGCTTTCAATATTTAGATTTAACTGCCCAATCGGCGAACTATTTGTACCTTATAACAACAAGTGACATCATTTGTGCTTCACAAAACAGTGACGTCAGTTGTGCCTCACAAAATTAGTGGACGTCAGTTGTGCCTCACAAAATTAGTGGACGTCAGTTGTGCCTAACAAAATAGAGAATATCTCAGGAAAAATTCAGCCGTCACTTACAATGGGTACATACACATCATAAATCATAGTGTTTACCTCATATAAGGGACACTAAAGGGCAACAATGTGTCCATATGCTAGATGGGAATTGTTGAGAGCTCACTGATAAACTGCAGAAGCGAAGAGTTGCGGCTTGCATGTTGCATATGAACCAGTTTGTGCCTGAAAAGTCTGCAACACTGCATTCCGCGTCTGCTCTGTATCAGAAGGGCTCCTCAACAATGGGAGGGCGGACAATATTAACAATGAACTGGATAATATCAAACGATTTTTCCAGCGCACGACATTCTTCTGTCATCTGTTTTTAGTCTTTTGGTTCTTGGACCAAACTCTCTCTTCTCTCTTTTTTTTAAAAAATAATTTCTTTTCACCGTTGATGATGCTGGTCACAACAATGGCAACAAGTAAACTCGTAGGCTTGAGTAACAAACTAAGCGCAAATTCCGCCCAAAATGCATGTGACTATATAAAAACTTCCGTGTTTTACACGTGACACTGTGTCGTATTGTCGTGTGGAGTTCTCAATCGGCTGTTTGTTTTTTTAACGTAACAATGAAACCGCATGGTATGTGTTGTCCCGTCCAGTGTCAAACGTTTGTTGGTTTGATTGGCAGCGACTCTATTTTTCGGGGGCATGATTATTACTTGTTTTCTTTTTGTGACGTGAAATCGATGGAGGCTTGGTCCGTGTTACATGTAGTTGGCCTCAGCTGCATGTAGGATGTACTAACCGGATAAAAATAATCTGCATCATCATCATCACACAAAACAATGTTCATATTCTTACAAATCATTGTTCCTTTTGTTAACTAATTAACCGCTCTTTTGTGCAGAGGAATTTAGAAAAGGCTGTGACAGACCAAATCATCAAGTGCAATGGGTTGGGGGTGAATGATTACGAGAGGAGAGAACAGGCATACCCTCACGTCATTGTCATAGGTGAGTATGTGTGTGAAGAGTGGTCCATTGTTGATGTTGAGAGTCGTTGAAAGAAGTTGTTGAGAGTCGTTGAAAGAAGTTGTTGAGAGTCGTTGAAAGATGATGTTGAAAGAAGTCGTTGAAAGAAGTTGTTGAGAGTCATTGAAAGATGATATTGACAAAATAATGATGTTGACAGATGACGTTGAAAGGTGTTGAAAGATGATATTGAATGTATGATGGTGAAATTTGATGTTTAATAATATGTCAGTGTGATTCTGATTGTGTGATATTCGCAGATGAAGTGGTGGATCGGAACCCGGCTTGCTGCGCAGTGTGTTGTGTCAACTACAAACTTTGGCTTCGCGTACAAAACTCAATGTATATTGTGGTACACGATCCTTTTTTCGACCTCCTTATCATGCTCTGCATCATACTCAACACCATCTTCCTCTCGCTTGATCACCACGGGATGAGCGAGGAACTGAGAGAGATGCTAAGGATAGCCAATCTGGTTAGTCGTACAATATGCTTAAAACCAAGTCTAAAATCTTAACCTGAACTTGTATTTCGACAGGTATTTACATCTGTTTTCACCGTGGAATGTACTTTAAAAGTGATCGCAACGAGTAAAGCGTTTTTCACGAACGGTTGGAACATTTTCGACCTGATCGTGGTGGTAGGCAGTTTAGTCGACCTAGGACTTGAAAACCTGCAGGGTCTTTCTGTCCTCAGGATATTGCGACTGGTCAGTCTTTGTTATATTGTCCCCAAAAAATTATTATTGTGTACTAAATTATTTATTTCAACAGCTGAGGGTTCTGAAGCTGGCCCAGTCTTGGACGACAATGAAGGTGCTTCTAAGCATCATCATCTCCACACTGGGAGCCTTGGGAAACCTAACATTCGTGCTGCTCATTGTGATCTACATGTTTGCTGTGATAGGTATGGAGCTGTTCGGCAAGGACTACAGCCCGGAGAATTTTTATCCGGATCCCGTGCCAAGGTAAACCCTATCTAAACAAGGATTACAAACCGTCTCTAAACCTCTGCTTTTTCTGTCATCAACAGGTGGAATTTCACAGATTTCTTCCACTCCTTCATGATGATTTTTAGGATTTTGTGCGGAGAGTGGGTAGAACCTCTGTGGGATTGCATGAGAGCGGAGACTTCCAAAGTGAGAGACTAGTTTTCATTATGCAATTCCCTTCGGATCGACTATGGAGAGCTCCTCCCGTTCATTACAACCCCCCGTCTCTATTGCAGGGAACGGGCACTTGCTTTGCAATCTTCATGCCAGCTCTTGTTATGGGCAATTTCATGGTGCTAAATCTCTTTCTGGCCTTGCTGCTGAATAACTTCAATTCGGAGGAGCTGAGGAACAAACGTGAGGTGAGACTTGATTGTTTTAAAAGTAGATTCAAGGTGAGATGGTTTCTAATATTCTTTGACACTTTAGGAAGTGGAGGAAGCTTCAAAGTTAGCTCAAGGTTTCCAGAGGATAAGAGGGCTAGTTCAGAAGACTAAATCGACCATATCACTACACTCAGCTGTTGTGAAGAATGATGGAAGCAGACATATCGAGATTGTTGAGGCCAAACGTGAGACTGAATGTAGCATAGAACAGCCACAATGCGTGGAGACTGTTGTTCACACGACGGACTTGGAGCACGTGCCGAGAAGAAGCGATCCTGACGAGGAAGTCGTCAAGACGATCGGATATCAACTGAAAGGTGACTACATTTAGTCCCCGCAGTTTCAACCCCGGAATATTCGCCCCCTTTGCATAATTATTCTCATCTAGGGCATTCGACCCCATAAGTATTTTTCTTTCCCAAATTTTGTCAAGTGTGTGTCCAATTGAGTGTTCGATCGTTTCTCAAAGGGGACGAAATTGTTTCGGGGGCGAATATTCCGGGGGGCGAAACTCCGGGAGGCCATCTAAGGTCATTAGTTGACACTTACTTTTCCAGCCGGTAGTCAGACCGAAATCATGGAACTACACGATGTACCGAAAGAAGGAGCTCAGGCCACTGCGGCTAAGGCTGCCTTAAAACCGACCAGTTGGACAGCTCTGACCAATTACGTGGACGAGATAACGCTGGGTACAAAGGTCAATAAGCAGTGGTCAAAGGCGATGGAGACGCATCGGAAGAGGATCGAGGCTCAGGAAGCGGCTGAAGCCAGAAGAGGAGGCACATTCATTCAAGGAAGGAAGGTCTACAACTGTCTTCCGAACAAGTGTTACAAAAAGTAAGTTTTTGGGATAAGTCGATGCAACTGGGTGTCTCATAAGTTACGTTTTAGGTCCGACTGTTGGGCCGACTTTGACAAGAGCAAGTTCGGGGGCTGCTGGTTGCGCTTCCGGTACGCCGTCTTGTTGGTGGTGGACAACCCAATCTTCGAGTGGGTCATCCTGGGCATGATCTTTGCCTCCAGCATCACTCTGTGCTTCGAGGACATATATCTGGACCAGAACCCGACGCTCAAGTTTGCGCTGTACTGGACTAACTGGACGTTCGCCATGCTCTTCACCATGGAGATGTTGCTCAAGTGGGTGGGGTTCGGGCTATGGGAGTACTTCACTAGTGTCTGGACTGTGCTGGACTTCTTCATTGTCGTGGTGTCCATCGTCAGTCTGGTCATTGAGGAGAATGCGAACCTTATAGCTTTGCGGTCGCTTCGGACTTTAAGGGCGCTCAGGCCACTCAGAGCCATTTCCAGGTGGCAGGGTATGAAGGTAAGTCCCTTTCCATATTTATGAAAAACTAGCAGGATACCCGGCTTTCTTGGGTTATAAAATACTGTACTTTTCCATAGCAGTAACTCATTGATGTAACAGAGTAACTCATTGATGTAACAGAGTAACTCATTGATGTAACAGAGTAACTCATTGATGTAACAGAGTAACTCATTGATGTAACAGCGTCAACAATGACTGCATTTCCATTGTTGTAACAATTAGGCCCGCTTTTCTGTCTTTTCGCCTTCTGCGGCCAAGGATGACCTCGGAGGTCAAGTCCAATGTGCTAAAAACATTCCCCGCTAAAAACTACCCCTAACGATCACCCTGGGGCATATGTCGATGCCTCTGTATTGATTTGCATCGGGAACGTAGACATATGTCTTGAAATGAGTATAAAATTCATGCGCGAGGCAGGTCCTTTGGTAAAATCTTCCATTCACAGGTAGTGGTGAATGCTCTGATGTACGCGATTCCTTCCATCTTCAACGTGCTTCTGGTTTGCCTTGTCTTTTGGCTCATCTTTTCCATCATGGGTGTGCAGCTGTTTGGAGGAAAATTCTGGAAATGTGTCGGGACTGATGGTGAAAGACTGCCTGTGGAGGTGAGTCTTTTATATTGAAATTGTTAAAATGACATGACATGGATCCAATCTTGTTGTCGTTTGCAGGAGGCGGCCAACAAATCCGAGTGTTTTGCCAAGAACCTGACGTGGGAGAACTCCAAGATCTCGTTCGATCATGTTGGATTAGCATACTTGGCTCTGTTTCAAGTGGTATGTCCACAAGGCAACTTTTTCGTAGGTCTTTGTACTAACATTGCGATCTTTTAAAGGCAACTTTCGAAGGATGGATGGAGGTGATGGAAGATGCGGTAGATGTCCGAGGGATAGACGAGCAGCCAGAGCGAGAGGCCAACTTGTATGCGTACATCTACTTTGTTATCTTCATAGTCTGCGGCTCATTCTTCACACTCAATCTCTTCATCGGAGTCATCATTGACAACTTTAACATGCTGAAGAAGCAGGTGGGTGTCCTTTAATTGAATTGATTGTTCGACACTACAACCTGTCATCTTTATAGTATGAAGGCGGATTTCTGGAGATGCTGCTGACTGAAAGCCAGAAGCATTATTACACGGCCATGAAGAAACTTGGGAGGAAGAAGCCGAGGAAGGTGATAAGGAGGCCGAGGAACATTGTGGCAGCCATTTTCTATGACATTGCTCTTTCGAGAAGGTACATACACTTCTTCTCTTTAAAATTTTTCTCTCTAACGATCTTCAATTCATCAGGTTCGAAATCGCCATCTTCGTCCTGATATTTCTAAACATGGTGATTATGGGGATCGAACACTATGGACAATCCGAGGCCATCTACTTCACACTTGAGCTGTTCAACGCCCTGTTCACCACAGTGTTTGGATTGGAAACAATCGTCAAAATCATCGGTCTCCGTCACCACTACTTCACCATACCATGGAACGTGTTCGACTTTTGCCTAGTGGTCGCCTCCATATTGGGACTTGTCATGGAGGACCTTATGCAGGACTTTCCAATATCCCCCACTCTTCTCAGGGTGGTTAGAGTCTTTCGAATAGGTCGGATATTAAGGTTGATTCGGGTGAGTTCTCATTGTAGGATTCCTGTGATCATATTATACTGTTCCATTATCTTTTGGATGATATTGTGTTGTTTGGATAATTTGATATTGACTTTAAGGTGATATGCCGTTGCATTCGGCATGATATGACACGGTCTTTCTGGATATGACATGACCACGTAATGACTGTTTGTTTACAGGCTGCCAAAGGAATACGCAAGCTTTTGTTTGCGCTTGTAGTCTCCCTGCCTGCTCTGTTCAACATCGGTGCCTTGCTAGCTCTCATCACGTTCATTTACGCCATATTGGGGATGTCACTCTTTGGACATGTAAAGACCAATGGAGCCCTGGACGACATGGTCAACTTCCAGACATTTGGCAGAAGCATGTTGCTACTATTCAGGTCAGTCAATCTGTAAGAATATGTTTATCAAAACAGCTTTTAACTATGGTCATCTTCAGGTTAATGACTGCTGCTGGTTGGAACGATGTTCTGGACGCGCTTATGATCCAACCGCCTTACTGCGAGCCGTACCTTCCTCATATTCCTCAAGGCACTTGTGGTCATCCATTGGCGGCTATAGCGTACTTTGTCTCCTTCATAATCATCTGCTACATGATCGTAATAAACATGTACATTGCAATAATCCTGGAGAACTTCAACGAGGCACATCAGGAAGAGGAGATCGGAATAGTGGAGGACGACTTGGAAATGTTTTACATCAAATGGTCCAGGTATGATGCACAGGACAGCGTTGAAATGTATACTACTATATGTACTTTTGTTGCAGGTACGACCCGCAGGCAACGCAGTTCATCAGCTTCGCCCAGATATCCGACTTCATCGCAAGTCTTGACCCTCCTCTGGGCATACCCAAGCCCAACATTGTTGCACTGGTCAGCTTCGACCTCCCCATATCCAAAGGGGATAAAATCCACTGCCTGGACATCCTTCACGCTCTGGTCAAGCACGTCTTGGGACACGTCGAAGAAACCGAAGAGTTTAAAAAGGTTAGTCATAAATGTTGGCCGCCCGGCATTGTTGTCATTCGCAAATTTTTTTCACAGCTTCAAGAGCAAATGGATGAAAAGTTCAAGAAGCAGTTTCCGACCAGGAAGCACCTAGACATGATATCGTCCACTAGGACCTGGAAGAGACAGGACAACGCGGCCAGGACACTTCAGCAGGCCATGAGAGACTACGTTCGGTAAGACTTGCTTCTTACGTCACAAGTTGCGAACTACTTTTCAGGAAATGAAATGAAAGAGCGGTAGATATAGTGGAAAGTCATATCGGGAGATCGGCTGTGTCACAAGTAGGGGCACGCTGCGCTGCACCAACTTACCCCTTGACTTGCCCATGACCTAACTTGCCTTCGCGGCGGATCTTATCCTTCAGCTGATCCACCCCTATCCTTCAGCGGATCCAACCCTATCCTTCAGTGGCTCCACGCCTATCTTTCAGCAGATACAAGCCTAGGAAAATAGGTAAAAGTACAGGCTCTCCCGATATGAAAGCGTAGCCGAGATAGTACCTCAAGCTTCCAATCTACAAGAATCTATTTGTACAAATAAATATCGCTTGATATTTTCAGTAAAAGAAGACTTGAACGGAATGAACCGATCAATGACCCAAGAGAAAGGTGATACTATAGAATGCCCTGGAACACATACTTTCTAACCCAGTCTTTATCTCGCCCCTTCCAACTATTTATGCCTCTTTATTGCTCATGAATCCACCCCACTCTTAGGCCTAGAATAGGGTATTACCCTGCAGATATAGCGCCGTATACTACTTAATAGACATAGTGGCCCAATTAGCTGGATGCTAATAGGAAATTCCTTACTGATGCGGGATTATGTCCAGTGGATTTTAGCCAGCTCTCGCTAATATTCGTGCGTTGTTTCCATCAGGTTAAAGCGTGAGCGTGAGCGTGAAGCGGCTATGGATACGGAGGATGCTAACACCCAGACGTCCAGTCCGGGTCGAAGTTCTGTCCGGGCTGGAATCCGGATGTTCCACGAATTCCTGCACTTCGGACACCGTCGCGAGGGAAGCCAGAAGCGACGTGGGAGTATCCTGTCGTTCCGTTCGCGGTCGCCTTCACGGGCTTCCGTGAGTTCATCAGGCGTACCCGAAACGTGGGAGCTCCGGGAACGATCCGGGAGCGCCACGAGCTTAAGACCAAGTCGGCCCCAGACACTTGAGATACCACCAGTGCAGTATGGGGGTCGCAGCCCAGGGGCAGGCCCGCTACCCAACCACCAGCCAAAGAGGATCGTCACTAACGACGATGCGATTAGCTCAAGCAGCGAGGGCAGTACAAACCCGAGCGATTTAATACTAGCAGACAATAGTCAGCTGGTGTCTAGTAGTATGACAGGTGGTGTCATAGAGACGCCTAGTACACCAGATGTTCCAGATGCAATATGGCAGGTGACTGAAGTGGACGAAGCGTCAACCGCGTCCAGTTTGAGCGAACATGTGTACGGCACGAACCATTTGGTGCAACCTAGAGAGTCACCACCGCCACCAGCCCCATCCATAGACACACCACATATGCCAGGTATACTCTACCCGTTGCCACTAGACACCACGAGCAACCCAACGGTGCAGGTGACCACTAGCAATATACTAAGAGGCGTCGGGGTTGGAGTTGGAGTGACCACACCTACCCCTACGACCCCTGTGGCACCTCTTCCAGCCACAGTATCTCCAATGCCAGTTTTGGACCGATCCCCAACCTCACCTTTGATTCACTCCAATGCTCTCAGAGTTCTAATGTACGAAGATGACTCGGACTTAAGTTCACAGGACTCCAGGCCAGCCGCGGCAGGACTTAGCTCCAGTTCTAGTGACCATAGTGTGATCGAAGGGGCTAGCAATAGGGACAGCTTGGATAAGAGTATGATCCAGGTTCAGGTCCATTGGGAGGAAGAGGAGATGGAGATGGTGGGCACTAGGCATCATCAACATCATCATGCCCAGGAGTGCCAGGGAAAAGGAAGCTGATGATGATGCAGCGACCACAATTTTTTTCCTGTTGTTGTTTGTTGTTTATCGCCATTTTAACAGTGTTAACATGATCATTGCTCTTCCTGGTGGATTATAAACACACACAGATATTATACACACATACACACACATTGAGAGAAAGAGAGAGAGAAAAGAAAAAGAGAGTGGCTCAAATGGACATAGTTTTTCTACGTCTTTGCGTTTGTGCATTTTCAATGTGCATTTCGTGGTCTCTATTCTGTGCCAAAAGTATTTTTCAACGAGAGTCGTTTTTCCCCTCCCTATCCACCCCCCCTGTAATCCCCTCACATCATGCTGTGACACATGGCCTCTCAATCTTTAAAAAAAAAAAAAAAACTTTTTTGCAAAAAACTTCTTCAGCTCGTTCCAGTCCTGCTCACTTTTTGTTTACTATCGCAATGCCAAAAAATGTCAACACATGTCGAAACTTGTTGATCTACGAAATAGTTATTTCTTCGCTGATGTACATACAGAAGCCATTTTTAAAAAAAAATTTATGGTCGTTGCACATGGGCTACATAATATGTGATTTGGGCTGGAATGATCGCCTTTTATTGCATAATTGTTGTTAGCGAGTTATTACAGACTTGTGGGGGGGAAAAAATATTTTGGACGAGTTTTCATCGCGATGCAACTCGCACTTAACCACCCACCATAATTAACAATACTGTATATCATACACGGTATACCAAAAATCCGCTGCCAGAAATAAAACGCGTCACGAGGCTGTACACATTTTAAAAAATATATACAAGTTACGACACTTTTTAAAGCAGCTGTAGCGTGTAAGGATAATAATTGAGAAGATTCGTTATTGTATAAAATATGACTTAAAAAAATAACTAATAACCTACATATCGTACCTGAATGGAGTCTATCAGTAACTCCGTCATGGCTGATTGATTGTTAGGTCGAAAATAAATTTAAAAAAATACTGTACATAAAATTCTAACAAGTTGCATCGTTAGGGAATTCTTGTTGTTTAAACTTCATATTTTTAAGAAAAAAATAATAATAATAATATCCGCGACAAAAAAGCAGACACTTTTTGGGCCGGTCTATTTAAAAAAATAATAATTAAAGAATAGAAGTAGATTGTAGATTTTCTGAGAAAGACGTATGCAGTTACGCTGTTTACCTTTCTTAGTCGCAAAAAAAAAATAATCCGCATTGTGAGTTAGTGGCTCACGTGATATCGCGTTAACTATAGGTGTGTACAGTGTTAAATAATTATGAGAGTTTTAATCGTTAAATTAAGTTACTCTTCGACTCCACTCAGGGATGGATTTTTCGATCCTACGTGATTTTTAAATTTTTTTTTGGTTTTGGTTTTGCTACACAGTCCAAAAAATATTTGTTTGAATATTTTTCATAAGATTGTGATAACCAATAATTTCCACAAAAAAAAGTTTTACATGTCACAAAAATCCGAATTACTCAAAAAAAAGCAACAATATCACTGCAAAAAAAAATTCAAACAAATTAAATGGTCGTGTAGCAAAAATAATTTTTAACTGTTTTCTGACAGTTTTTTTCCCCTTCATATTACTAATGCCCCTTGTTAACCGACATTGTTACGTTAATGCGGCTCCAGTCATTGTCAATAATAATGCCATCGATTTTTAACAAAAAAAAATTCAGTTAGATTTAATTGTATTTTTTCGCCTCCATCGATTTTTAGACGTGTCCTACTCACACTTCCTATGCACTTTTTCTGCTAACTGATAAATGACCTTTTTGAGAAAACTGTTAAATAATAATAATAAATAATAATAAAAACAACTTTAGTCTTCCTAAAAGATTGTACGTAACGATGAAACGCAATAGGCAAGTTGTTTTCCAGGACATAAAAACAATATTGGTGCTTTTTTATACAATCGTCACTTATATTTCTCCCTTCGAATGGGGAAAGATAACTACTGTCTTTTTTTGTCTGGAAATTTTCATTTCCTTCTATCTGTTAGTCTGTAACTATTTGTAGGGTTTTTTGAACGCGATCAGGCCACTAACGTAACGCGTTTCCACACTATCTTTGCCTTCGAATAAGAAATAAAAAAATGCTAAAGAACCTCTTTTTAGCATTTTTTTGAACCTCTTTATCTATTTGCTAATATAATTCAAACGCTATTAGGGAGACGATAACAATGCGCGCAGAACTGATCTATAATAAAAAAATAGATTTTCCTACAGATCTATTCAAAATAATACCAAGTGACACCAGTTAAGAGACAGACTTATATTAAGTAGGTCACAACACTGCACAAGGAGTATCCCAAGTAGCATATACGAGACAATGCTTTGAAATGTGCCTGTCTAACACAGATTCGATAAAGTTATAAATAAATAAATAAATAATGTTTAAAAAAAATATTTTGCAGAGAATAAGTTTTTTTTTAAACTTTTGTTCTTAATTGCCCAAAATGTCCGGTTTCACACTGATTAAGTTCCTAACTTTTAAGCCCTGTGTCCTTTCAGATTTTCGCCTCCAACAATTTCAAGCCCAGTTATTTTCTCAACAATGGGCCAGGCTGATAAATGCGGCTCAAAAAAAAATTCAATAGAAACCGGACATACAAGGTGTCTAAAAATCGCTAAAAATATTGGCAACACTGCTCTGTTTGTTGACATGCAGAGAAGTGAGTTCAGTAATTTTTTTTTTTGGTCGACTCGCTTACTTAGTCAAGTCTTGGAGAAAAATTGTAAACAGTTAATAACATAATTCAAATCTTCAATTCGGTTTTTGAATATTTAAATTTTTTTCTAAAAAAAAAAGCCCGCATCATTCATTCCATGGCGACTTCATCTTGTTCCTATTTTAGTTCCTGCTAGTTTTCCGATAGATGGCGAAGGCGAACCGAACTTGTTTCCAAAAAAAAAAAATCGCAGCTATTTCTATCTTTTAGCAATAAAACTAGTTCGTTTCGCCATCCCAATTTTTTTTTAAAGTTTACTTCCGTTATGGCCTTTTTTTGTGTGTGAAAAAGCAGTTTTTCTATGCAAACTTTCAACTATTGTGATTTGCTGACCTCAATATCACCCATCGGCCATGGGATGAAAAAAGCCCTACCTTTCTATGCTACTTGCTCTAGAATATTAAACATAAGTTGCTCACGCAACAATAAGTGAACTTTAAAAAAAAATATTCACAAGTTTTTTTTTAGAACTTTAGTATGGAATCACTTATTATGATTAATTATTATTAAACGAATAATCCCCCCCTCCCCAAGGGTAGGGGGGGTCGGTTATAAACTATAGCTCTCTTTTTCCTTATAGAAACCACATGATATCATTTTATGTCTATTTCGAAACAAAAAAATAAATAAATTAATACAAATAAATAAAAGAGTCTTGTCGTGTGAGTCGCTCCAGAGTGACCCGATTCCACAAAAAGTTGTGAAAAAGGGGTTTCAAGCAATAAAAAGAAAATGTCTGCATTGTCCTTACAACAATCGTCTTTTTTGATATTTTTTGTCCTCCAATTTTTTTTTTGAAAAAAAAGGAATTAACCTGGTGACGTCTGGAATTACGAACGTTTTTATTTCAAGGGCACAAAAAGTTGGAGGATCATACAAGCAAGTTATTGTACACTCTACCATAACTTGATATACAGCAATATTTTTTCTTGAAATGGTACATAATGCACAAATAAATTAATTTACAACTACTGGCTACTGACACCAATAAGTATATACTGGTCACACTTTTTAAAAAAATGCGATTCAAAGTTTTCCTGTTTCACTTATCTATATCTAAAGAGTTTGGATGGGGGAGAAAAAAGTGAGACCAGAGCTTAATATCACTGGCTTATTGGCTACATTGCCACATAAAGTCTGTCAGGTGGCGCCACTGACGATCGAGCTTGGAACTATCTGAAAAAAAAACTGGCTCAAGAGTTGCAATGTTTTTTCTCCAGTTTATTTCGGACAATAATTATTGCCCTGGTCTCGATTTCCTTGTTAGTTAACTGCTATCAATTACCAACAATTACATGCACACAAAAATTATAATCAGGAACTACACCCTTTCGTATATTACGGTACTTCGATGGTAACTAGTAGAGTTTTTTCAACAATCATTTTACCAAAGAAGTTTTTTTTTTTTTAAAAAAAAAAAGACAACCACTGCCTATATTTTCTTGATAAGCGATGGCTGTGTTTTGTTTTGACAAATCGCTGATATATCAACCGATCTTATCAAATGTAACTCCTGCAGTTAATATTTTTAAACATATAAATAAACCTACACTGCACTTAATATTTGAAAAATAATGATATTTTACAAAATGGCATTTAACACAAAAATTATCCAAAGATGCTCATTTCCCTGTTTCTTTTCAAAAAAAAGAGAGTATTACTTCAATAGTAGATCCTTTGCCAATAGGTGTCACTTTTGAGTTTAAATTTCGATTTAATTTATTTAAAAAATCACCATCAAGACAGAAAATTAATGAAGGAAATGAGCTCATTAAGTCTACATTTGCAACTTTTCAAGCGACGATCTGAGACATCTAGGGAACATCTTCTGAGGGACACAGACAAACAATAGAATCATAGAGCAGGTTTCATCTATTTTGGACTAGTCAGTCAGTAAGGGGTGTTTACATGTGTCCCAACTTGTTTTACAATCAATCGTTTACAATGCGCCGAGTTTGTTTTTAAAATGCGGCTCAAATTTTTTTTAAATATGCCATGGAGTTGTAGCAGTTGTACACAAAACGTCTATCGTACATACCTTTCCTTTCATCACTAAACATTATCTTATCTGCATGAACATAACTACCGGCATCTACTGTACATGGCCACACCGCGCTATGTAAATGATTTGTTAAATAATTTTTTTAGAGATAACCTACCTGCGGGCGGCCATGTCTTTTTTTTAAAAAAAAACAAGAAATTTTTAAAATTATATTTTATCTCTATTTGACACTAATTGTGGCCCCCTTTAATTGCAGGGGTAATATCGTGATCAAGTTGGGCTCAAGGAAAATCCAAGGGGAGAGAGAGTGGGGGTCATATACAGTGTAGCACTTCAGGCACAACAAACGCACATGGAAACTTCCACCTTCACAATTAATACTCTACATATCACATACACGTAATGTATAGGCTGGCCCTTGATAGGAGGATTCGTCGAGGGGGGGGCCTGGAGAATGATGGTGACTTTCTTACAGTCGACGCCGTTTTTCCACTAGGGAGTAGCTGAGTTCTGAAAGAATTGCATCAGCTGATTCATTGTTATGATCGTCCGCATGCTTTTTAAGTATGGAGTCAAGCCATGCAGATGAGTCAAGCTAATAGGTGCCGATATGAGCCTAATTTACTCTCGGTTATAGGTTTATTACATTATTCTAAGACAAAATTAATCTAGTTGATTTTGTTGATTTTCGCTCCATAGCGAAGATAATCGCATTTGAAATCCCGTGACGTCACTGGTGGCCCACGAATTCAAGGACAGCTGTGACGTCACAGTGACTTCAAACGCCATTATTTCCATTACGAATTCGAAATTGACAAAATCAACTAGAGTAATTTCGGCTTATAATAATGTAATTAATGTAATTAGAGAGTATTAGCGTACCCTTCCAGATATAAGATCAAGCCATGCTAGTACATCACTGTAATTCCAGTCACCGTTAAAGCGATCATTTCCACTAATGAAGCATCACGCCCATCTACTACGGGGGTCAGAGGTCGTCTCGGAGGTTCAGATTGTGACTCACCGTCCCCTTTGCAAGATCCAAAGTGCTGCGTGTCGACGACCAGCCCAGTGGCACAGGCGTCCTGCAGCATGTGGCACCAGGAGGCGTAGGTGATGTTGTTGGTGCCACAAAGAGGTCCTCCCATAGCCGCCTGCATCCGTCTGCTGCACTTGTACCCGCATGTCACGCATCGTGGTCTCGAAGTGTTGGGCTCCGTCAGACACGTCTGCTTCGGCCTGCACCGACTCCCGACCTCAGAGCAGGTGGCCGACTCTAATAGTAAATAATAGTCAAATGAAATCGTCAAATTTGGTCGAATACATTGCATATTAATCACTGTAATAACAAGCCTGAAAAAGTAGCGTTAAAAAGCGATAAAAATTAAATAGCAAATTATACTAACGATAATAGCAATTAAATCAGCAGTACACAAATAGCGTACCGGTATATAATACTTGAAGTACGTCGCAAATATTTGTGCATAACAAATAGTAATAAAATAGCAAATGTGTAGCCAATTTAATTCATAAATAATAACAGTATAACCAATAAGTAATAAATAGTGGATATACAAGTTCGTGTACAATAAATTAAATGGCAAATTTAATACATGATTATAAAATATAATAAGCACAAATGGTAAACATAACAAATAAAATAGCCTAATTTAAAAACCTATTTTACAACAAAATCGTGTATAACCAATAAAAATTAGTGAGAAGTGTTTACAGACAGCATGGGGCTGAACCCCCTTCAATCCAAAGCAAAAATTCCTGACATACCGACCTCTCTGTACCGGCACAGCATCGGTACCCCCAATCATGAAGAAGAGTGTCCCCGCCCACAGAAAAATCCTCCGACTCCACTTGCCAGGCCGAGATTCCTGGCAAGGCCTCTTTCGTGTCAACGTACTCGAGTGACCTTCCGCAAGGTCGCCTCGGCCATCCCCCAACACAAAAATCCTTTTTGCAGAGCTGGATAGCTTACCTTTTCATTTTATTTTTTTTAAAATTATTTTTATATTTAAAAAAAATATTTGTCTGGTCACTAACCGCAGCTATTCCCGGAAGTGGTCAGAATAAGGAGGCGGAAACGAAGGTGCGATGTGCTATTCGGGGCCAATCCAAAAGGTGTTGTCTGTGGTCAAAAACTTACATCAGGGTCATTAAGAGGGGTGAAAAAACCGGCCCAGCATCTGGCAACCGGTGTTACGCAACCCGGTTGTCCGGCCCTTGACCCTCGTCCCGATTATTATTACCGTAGTAACATGTTGCAAGTCAAGGCCGGTCAGGGTTGAAGAGAGAGAAGCCATTGTTTGCCTTCCAGCCACACACAACCAAAAACCAACCAAACAAGTGAAGGCCATCCAAGGCCGTTGCTTGATATGCGCGTGGCATGTCCCGCTCCTTTTGCTTTGACCCATCAGGAAAACCAGTGTTGTGGCATGCGGTCAAGTTTGCCACCTCGAGGAATGACCATTGGTAAAGGTCACTGCCAAAGAGCTGCCCTATTATGGAAGCGGTGCTGAGGAGCATGACCATTCAAGGGAATCTGCATGGGTTTCGCTTCCGCGTCACTTTTTTTTTCTCTCTCTCTTTTAATTCGCGGTTTATAATATTAGCTACTAATATTAGGTCGAATAAGCTAACACCAGCAGCTCATTTTGGTCATTTGAGGTAGCTGCCTATTGTTGACAAAATTTGCTTAATATTAATGCTAGCAGCTAATCACTTGAAGCAGCTGCTCAAGCATTTCATAAGCAATGACATAAATATAATATACACTATAATATTAAAATAAATAAGCAATATTATTGTTTACAAAGTATATAAATTAATGTTAGCAGCTAATAATTCGAGGCAGCTGCTTATTGTTAACAAAGTAGATAAATTAATGCTATCTGCTAATATTTGGTCGAATAAGCTATAACTAGCAGCTAATTTTTGTCATTTGAAGCAGCTGCTTATTAGTTATTGTTGAAAAAGGAGCTAAATTAATGCTAGCTGCTAATATTTGGTTGAATAAGGTATAACTAGCAGCTATTTTTTGGTCATTTGAAGCAGCTGCTTATTAGTTGTTGTTGACAAAATAGCTGAATTAATGCTAGCCGCTAATATGAGGTCGAATAAGCTATACTGTAGCAACTAATTTTTGTCATTTGAAGTAGCTACTTATTATTGACAAATAAGCTGCATTAATACAAACAGCTCAATTTTCACATGAAGTACTGTAGCTGCTTATTGTTGACAATGCAGCTAAATTCATGTTAGCTGCTAATATTATGCCGAACAAGCTAACACTAGAAGTTAATTTTTGTCATTTGAAGTAGCTGGTTATTGGCGATAAACTAGCTAAATTAATGCAGTAGCTAATATTAGGTCGAATAAGTTAACACCAGCAGCTATTTTTTGTAGCTACTTCTTATTGACAAATTAGCTGAATTAATACTAGCCGCTACTTTTGACACTACAGATAGTTGCTTATTATTAACAAATGAGCTGAATATTAATGCGAACAGATAATTTTTCACATGAAGTAGTTGCTTATGATTGGCACGGCGGCTAAATTTATTAATAAGAGCAGCTATTTCACCACCCGAATGCCAAATCTAAATTAATGCTAGTAGCTAATTCTTGCTACCTGACATAGCTGCTTATTGTTGACATGGTGGCTAAATTAATACTAGCAGCTATTTTACCACTTGAAGTAGAGCTCTTGTTGAAAAGTAGATAAATTAACACAAGTAGCTAATATTTGACTGATGCCAATAGCTGCTTAATAACAACATATCAGCAAATATTGTGTGCAGTGAACTTTCCTTTCTCCCATCATTGTACAGGGTGTTCCAGAAAGGTCACTTACTCTGACAGGGTCCCTTGTAGGCGACCGGAATGGCCTTTCCCTTGTGGCAAGCAGCCTCCCTCAGATGGCAGTAGCTTGGGTAGGTGCGGCCGTCCACTCCGCACACTTGTTGCTGGTTCTGCTGCCTAATCCCTACCACACTCAGGCCGTGCTGGTGACCAGGAGATGGGCACCTCCTGGAGCACTTGACGCAGTGAGGGGTCAGGTTCTGGTCGATCAAGCATTGCTTGTTGGCCGGGCATGCTATGTTATCACAAGTCTCTGCAAATTCAAATATTTGTAACTAATATCGATAACTACTAAAATAACTAATATTACAACCACTAAAATAACTAATATTACAACTACTAAAAAGTAGCTGCTGACAAACAAGTAGCTAATATAATATCAATAACCACTAAATAGCTACTCGGAATCTATTATTATTATTATTATTATTATTATTATTATTATTATTATTATTATTATTATTATTATTATTATTATTATTATTCGGACTTTGGCAGTGGCCATTGTAGGAGACGGAGAGGTCTCCCTTCTTCCTGCAAGCCCTCTTCAGGAGCCGACAGAGACTTCGGTATGATCGTCCGTCGGTACCGCACACAGGACCTTTCTGACGACGACGCTTGCACTCCGGGGCGCATACGCACCGGGGGCGGCCCTCACGCATGACGCAACGCTTGCCCTCGCCGCACGACACGTTGTCGCACGTCTCTGCAAAAATAAAAACGTCAAGGAGAATAATTAGTTAATACCCATTTCGTAGGCTACCTAATTTTATCACAATTAAATACAAATAAATAAATATATGTAAATAAATATTTGCAGCTTGTGCGAGATGCCTGAAAGGTTAGCTATCATAAGCCAGGTTTATTGCTTCTGACACAGCCAACCCCCGACTTACGTAGTTACGTAGCTTCGACTTACGTAAAAAAACCGTCATGGACAAAATTTTACGCAAGTTACCTGTACAAAAAGTAATTCGCGTACTTTTACGTAACATACGTAACGCGTTTACTTAACATTTACATGATTTATGTAACATTTACGTGATTTACGTAAATGACGTTACATAAATTACATTTATGTTACGCAAATCACGTAAATGTTACGTAATCTACGCAATTGTAGAGTAATTTGAATACTTTTCATGTAACTTACATAACATTTACGTACGTACTTCACGTAACATATTTGTGATTTGCGTAACATCAACGTACTTTACGTAACATATTTGTGATTTGCGTAACATAAACGGTCCGTAATGTATGTAACATTTACCGGTACGTCTTTTACGTACTCTTACGTAACATTTACGTCTTTTACGTGCTCTTACGTAACATTTACCTCTTTTACGTGCTCTTACGTTACATTTACGTATTTTACGTACTCTTACGTAAAAGACGTCTTTTACGTAACATTTACGTGATTTACTTACTTTACGCAATTTTAATGTAATTTGCGTACATTAAGAAACGGATTGGTGTGCTGATTTCGAAGCCACTAAGTACGTAAATAAAATGATAAATAAATAAATAAATAAATAATCGTCTTGAATGAACTTTTCGATAGGGCTGGAAGTAGGATCACACAAGTCTTGTAGATAAGAAACTTTCAGGAAATGAGCGCACAAAATGTTATTTTTATAAGTAGCTTATCTGCTGCTCCTGCTTAGTTCCGTTTGTTAGTTCAAATGCTACGGAATATTGTTGCGAACTGTCGGCATGTAATGAAGTTCTGGTCTAGTAATGAACGAATATATTTATTATTAATGAAGAACAGAACCAGGATTCACTTGTTTGTAGATGGTCTCAGGGACCCCAATTTTCTAAAATAAAACCAGCCCTTCAATTATAATCAGACTAGTTCTTTTTAGCAATCTATTCAATAAGATGCTGTTGTATACATCGGATGGTAATGAGACCTGTTAATGACCCGGTTGATTAACGCAACAGGTGTCTTAGACTACCACTCTGGGACCATTTCACACACAGACCATCCCCCCCCCCCCCCCNCTCTTGAAAGAAAATAGGATCGACGCCCTCGGTCTCTCATAGGTCTATCTCCCATCATTCAATGATATACGAGCCCTTGCAACAAAGGGGTGGGGGAAAGCCTATTATTTCTCTGTGGAGGGAAAAGGGGGACAATTTCGAAGCAGACTAGCGCACCGTCTAGACTACTTTAGACCTCTAAATCATTCTTCCCATTGCAACCCTCACCGGACAACCAACCGAAAAAGAAATACCAGACTTCCCGTCGCCCATAGGGATTTTTCTTACGAGCTTGGAAGATCACTTAATAATAACAGGCTTGAAATGTCAAATCATTTTCATCCTTGACCTTCGAAAGAGAGGCTGGGACCATGCAACAGATGCACTTTCAGGTTGCACTAAGACTCAGCAAGCAACAGGTTTCTTCCCCCAGGTTTTTGTTGTTGTTGTTTGCTCGTTGTTGCGGTTCGCATGTTAATAGCCTGAGAATACCAAGGCTGCAACTGCATCCATTTACGCCCAGTTAATGCAAGTGCAAGGCATAAACTGCATTCTTTATTATTTATGTTCAGGGGTCCCGAAGTTGGCCAACTTTGACCTTTAACCTTGGTTATACCGTGTAATTTTAAAATATTTTTCTGTTTATCAACAAAGAACATACTGACAAAACAACTAAACATTTGATATTTGTGCCACTGTCTTACATCGAGCCCCCTGACACTCCTACCCCAGCCTTATTGAGACCCCTGTATCATTTTGTGAAGGGTAGTTTTTTTTTTACATACCCCGTGATAGGGAGGAGACCTCTTAGGGGGGAAGGGAAGGTTCCCAAGGGAGGGCGCTGTAATTTTAGTCATTTCTGACTTTGTGAAATACACCAGACCTTTTCTCCTGGCCCTGGGCAGAGTCGGGAGTGCAATTCTGCCCCGGCATGTCGGGTGAAAAGCGGAAAAAGACCTGATCAAGCAGAGGTGACGGGGACGGGATTTGAACCCCGGACTCCCGCTTGGCTGGCCAGTGGCGTAACCACTAGACCACCATGCCTCCCTCATGTGAGCTTAGTTCATCCATACGTAGGGAGGGGGGTTTCCGCTTCGGCGCTGGTGTAGTCTCCAAGTTCCTGGCGGACAATTCTGCACTTAGCATCGATATACAGTTGACTCCGGATCTTGCTCCGGATATAACAGACTTCAAGGGACCGCGGAAAAATGTCTGTTATGACCGAGGTATGTTATAGCCAACTGGCCACTTTTTCAACGAATAGACAAGTTTTCTGATTTCCATATGCTTATAATGCACACTACTGCATTTATTAACGAAACTATCCACACAAAAAATGCAAAATTGGCTCACCCCTTAATTAGGCAGCATCACAAAAGGTCATTTTTTACTGCTGCCTCCTTATTGCCAAATATACCATGAAAAGTATGAATTTGCATAACTTTGATCAGTGACAGATGGGAAAATCACCCCCATCCAATATTCTTCCTGCACGTGGAAAATGAATTTTAATCATAAAAAACAGACCCCCCCCAGAGGGACCAAAAAATGGTTTGTTATAGCCGAGATGAGATGAAACTGAATCTGTTATATCAGGAGTATAAAATACACAGGGGCTTATGGAAGTAAGGCGGGACCAGCCTTTCGAGTATGTTATAACCGAGGCTATTGGTCGGAGTCAACCGTATTTGTATAGCATGGTACTATAATATATAAAGGTCTGGTCACTCCCCTTTTATCGCTTTCAGTTATCAGTTCTCACCTGTAGGGATGAGTGGGATTGCCGCTTCGGCGCTGGTGTAGTCCCCCAAGTGTGTGGCAATCCTAGCGGACGATTCTGGTTTTAGTAGAAGCACTTCGTATCGATATCACAAGATGGTGGATTCTACTAAAGGCAGCGTCCGCCAGGATTGCCACACACCAGCTACACCAGCGCCGAAGCGGAAACCTCACTCCCTACGCGTCTATGGGTCTCCATAAGGCTGGGGTAGGAATGTCAGGAGCCTAGTTTTAACCAATTTTTATTTATTTTTTAAATATTATCATTAAACTTTCGTGTACCTTTACAGGGCTTGCAGGGCACCCCTCCTAGCATGAACCGCCAGAAGAAGAGACTTCCAGATTCCAGATCTTCCTTGCTCCAGGCGGTGTAAACGTCTCCAGAGGCACAACACTCTTCTCTGGCCACTTTCACCTTCAGAAGAGTGGTGCAGCTTCCAGTCTTGGCTATACCGCTCCAACAATATCCTCCTGGAAAGAAAAGAAAAAAAAAGAACAAGCCACATTAACAGAAGCTGTCCAGCTTCTTTTACACACTTAAACTCCCTCCTTATCTGGATCCTAATTGGTGGTCATTACAGCCTTCCCAGTCGTAATACCCAGGTTGAAGATGAAGCACACCCTCAAATCATGGCCCGAATAGAGTTATAAATCAAGTCACACTGGGAATAAAATACCGATATTGTGACCTGGTCCAAATGATATGATTTTGTAGACGCGTAGGTCTGCAATTACGGAAATTGAGGTTGGGCTAATGAGGGTAAACCACCACTCATATGTAATCAATCCACGTCTTCAAAAGGGCTGAGGGTCACCTTAACCACCTGTGAGTTGTGTGACACGTCTGCTCTTTTTTCAAATGCGGTGCACAACATATACGAAGGACATCACAAAAGATGTTATAGAAATTTAGTCACTTAATTTTACAGCTATTGCAACATTGGGAGCTATTCACATTCCATTCTCTTTACCCATTCATTCTTTTTATGACTCAAAATGCCTTGTTTACCTCAATGCCACACCCCTTTCTATCAGACATACCCCCTCAGGTGTTACACTATATGCTGCACTTTCGACCTTGACGCCAATCCTGTACTTTAATAAACGTGCTCTACATGCACGATTATCCAGGTGCAAAAATTCCAGAAATGCAAACAAATTTAATCACACTTATGCATAATGTTGTATATACAATGTGAATAAAATAATTTTATTCACATTGTAAATAATTATTATTTACAATGTATCCTAATAGGACCTATAGGCACACAATGATGATCCATGACTTAAAAGTGCGAAAAGATGAATAAATATGATGCATAAAAATATAATTCACATTAGTGCATAACTTTATATACTGGGTGCATAAAATAATTCGCAATTCACAATGACGCATAATTTTGTATACAATGTGAATAAAATTATTTACAATGCGAATAAAATTATTTACAATGCGAATAAAATTATTTACAATGCGAGTAAAATTATTTACAATGTGAATAAAATTATTTACAATGTCAATAAAATTATTTACATTGTGAATAAAATTATTTACGATGTTTATTTACAAATGCTACAAATTAATGCTAATTCGAGTAATTATAAAAAAATTAAAATGTGAATAAATATGCTGTGTAAAATTAATAATTCATACTGGTTCATAACTTCATATACTGGGTGCATAAAATAATCCACAGTGGTGCATATTTTTATACAGTAGCTGCATAATACGTAATTCACAATGGTGCATAGCTTTATACGTACTTAACTTATATAAAATAATTTTGAAAAGATATATTTTAAACACTGGTCGGATAAAATATATTCACCGAATTGCATAAAGTAATTTACGATAGTGCATATTTTTATATACGGAACCTATATTTTTTTCCAGCCAGTTCATTGCACCTACAACAATTCATATTTTCTTCCCCTACAAATCTTGGTACATGATCGGGGTCGCAAGTGGCCCTGAATACCTGAGTAGAACTTGATGACACTGCTCATACATCCCTATGTTATCAGATCGAAATGTAAAAAACCATGAAGGACTGTTATAAAATACATCTCCCATTGCCAAGAGCCCACCTTTGAAATCTTATGTGACTCAACATACTTGGGGGGGGGGGTTTCAAAAATGACGCAATTTTTTTTTTGGGAGGTCCACCTTTTAAACTAGGTGTCCTTGAAGAAACGACATTCCCATGAAGGTGGGCCGATTTCCGGACCCACTTACCCCCCCGAAAATGGCCAAGAAGTTTGAATGGGATGCCCTTCGGTTTTTTTTATTATTATTTTGAGAAGGCATCAAACTCAAGCCATGATCAGAAAACATCTTGGGCTGGCAACCCCCTCTATATATTTTTTTTATACCCGTTTCGTACCCACTTCCTTGTGGTGGCGATGCCCAAGTTTCCTAATATGGTGAGACGAAACTGTAGGGCCGAGCAACGTTTCCTGATGAAGCTGTGGGGGCAAATCTCAGAAGGTCGTCTCTACCTGCACTCACCTGTAAATTAGTTCGGTTCTAACCCCCCCCCCCCTCCACCGCCACCAAAAAAAATGGGCACTAAAATATGTACTAAAAATGTTTAGTCCACATTTAATAAGTTATGGTCAGGAATGTGGCTGATGCGACACAAAGTATTGTTTACAACCGATTTTTCGGTGCAACAATGGGCATACCTAACAATAAAAAAAAGGCCAGGTGATCCCGAACCTTTTGTTAAACCCCACCTTTTGTTGGTTAGTTGTTTACGAGCGGATTTTCCCTTCCTAAAATTCAGGTGGGGGGCTATACAATCCTCCCTCTGAAAAATTCCAGGTAGCATTGTTGGAAGTTCCCCCATAAAAATAAAAAGACCAATTGTTACGTGCGTTATGTACAACCCAAGGTCGTACGTTACGGTCCACCCGGTTGCTTTTTGCAACAAGAACAACAACAACAACAAAAAAAGAGGGTCAACCGCACTTTCGACGGAGATATTTATTGACCTGAATGCAAAACAACATTCTTGGCTTCCCTCGCGCCCTTTGGAGGCATCCCTTGTTAGTCCTAATGTAAACCCATCCCCCGAACCTCAAAACACACATTTGCTCAGGCAGTAAAAATATTTCTGAGCTGAGTCGGTCTTGTTCGTATACGTGCTGAAGGAAGCCCCCCATCCCCCCNCCCCCCACCCCCGCCCAGTCCATACTTAATTTGTATGGCAACAATGGTAACTATAAAGGTCCGGTTGTACAGGGCTGGATATTAATGGTATTGTACTGGTGGTGCCTCAAGCGGTTGGCGATAAATGAGCAAATCGGAGTGATAAATTTCCAACCAATACATGTATAGCTTCTATTTGATATTTTTCTGCAATCGGGGCTCGTGGCACCACCAGTATCGGTACGACATAAGCAGCACTGAAAAATAGCCAGGAAAAATTTATAAATGTAATATATTATACGAAGAAATTATTACTTTTTATTTTTACCCTATTTTATTTACATAGTGTATTTTACTTATATTTATTCTTCTATATTATATTTACTTATTTTATTCACTATTTAATTTATTGTGCAATTTTATTCATGATTTAATTTATTGTGCTATTTTATTCATTATTTAATATATTGTGTTATTTTATTCATTTCTATTTTTATATCATTCGCAGTTTCATAACATATTTTACGTTTTGTTTAGGTTTTGCATTTTTATTATGGTGTATTGTATATTCTATTTTTATTTATTATTTTATTCTTTACTGTATATTCTATTTTTATTTATTATTTTATTCCTTACCGTATATTCTATTTTTATTTATTGTTTTATTCGTTATTTTATTTATTTAATTATTTCATTAGTCTTTTTCAATTTACTGTTATTATTTTCATAATAATTTAATTTTATATTAATCGTACCATATTTTGTTAATTATTTTTACTTACATTTTATTATTTATATTATATTATTTATGTGCTACTTTATTCGTTTATTGTATTATTTATCTGTTACTTTATTACTCGTAATTATTTATATATTATATTATTTGTATTTATTATTTATTTATTATTTGCGAATACATTTATTTATTCTGTAATTATACGAATAATATCATATACGGTACGTTGTATCGTAAAATTCACAAATGAATGCGGAATAAAAATGTGAAAGAAAACAAAATTTCTGCGGGCAAATTTTGGTGACTCGGGGCCATTTGGAAAGTTTCAGGTTACGAAACGGTCCGCTTTACCCACAAAATTGCAGTAATCCCACCATCTCCTAGGTTGCCAATTAATCTTTTTGAACACACTTATTGGTACCATTCGCTAACTTATTTTTCCCTCAGGCCAAAGTTAACCATCCTCAAGGCCAGAAATTGTACAGTTTTCTCTGTTGCGATGAGGCAAAAAGGGTTTCCCTCCAAGGGCAAGGCTTAGTGGAGGACCTGCCCTCCACTAGCCAGACGGACAAGAAACGCTGACCAACGCCCAGGCCCCGTTTTTAGAAAACGCGACGTGCAATTATTGCACTTTTTTTGGGGCTTAATTCCCATCGTCTGGTATTTTATTTCGCAAAAATGTGTAGGTGTTGCATAACAATTAAATTTGCGGGTAAATTCTCATTCTGCAGGCCCGCTAATCTTCCTGGCGCATAATGATGGAGTTGATACGACTTAATATGATGGTTGTGGTCAGCTCCTTTTGTTTTTGTAAATCGTTTTAAAAAAAAAATAATCTACTCTAGATTTTTGACCGGATTGGCGTGTCCCGGAGACTAACATACTGATGAAAATTTTTCGCAGACACTAAGTCGTCACGCACGGAAAATCCGACCGGATCAAACTCCTCGACTGACCCTGTGGAGGGTCACAAGGCAAATGTCCTTTAGAACTAGGCTCAAATATCGTGTCACCAAAATAAATAAAAAGGTTAAATTTAAATCGATTTTATTCCATCAAAAATTGAATTAGATCGGAAAATAATTATCAGTATCGATATATATGAAATTTTCCGATATGATCGCTTTTTATTGGTGCATATTCATTCGATTAATGAAATTGACTGAATATCGTTCTTAATATTTGCTATATTTGTATATATACAAATATAGAAAATATTAAGAAAATTTCATTAATCGAATGAATATGCACCAATAAAAATCGATCATATCGGAAAATTTCAGTATCGATTTGTACCATTGCTTTTAAAAACAAAATTACTAATTAAGTGATTTTCAATATTAAAGTAGCCTAATGATGATGTTATTTATATATGACGGATAAATGCATTATATTATTATGTAAAAAAAATAAGTATCGACACAAGTCAATGGTATCCTTGAAAATATAATAAAAGATGAAATTTCAGTATCGACAGATAGTTTCGTCGAACATTAATATTCATGCAGAAAAATTTCATATAATTTTAAAAACAGTTATTCAATTTTTCATTAGATTTTGATTCAATATTCGTAGTTTGATTTTAATTCAAATTTTAATTCGATTTTGATTTTAATTTTAATTTGATTTTAAGTACAGCCGTATAGCAAAGAGCTCACAGTTACAAACCAGACAAAAAAGAGTGATGCCCAAGACGAATCGCTCCTTTGCATTGAACAAACCCAAGTGTTATCATGCCAAGTCTGTTTCCTCCTCATGTTTAATGAAACCCCGATTAATTAACATGACGCATTGGAGTGTGTAAGAGCCGTGAAGGTCAGACAGTTGTTTCAGGTGTATAACCCATTACGTGCAAACTTTCAAGTAATGACTATACCCCATTTTTGGATACCCTGTTTTTTTCCAGTATAAAAGTTTTTGGCTCCCACTTTACAGTATAACGAGGCGACAAGTCATTAAGGAGAAATCTTGAGGGTCCTTGTGACTCCTTCCGGTTCATTTCAAAGGTATTCCCATTTGGATGCCTACTACTTGACACCTGGTAGCGTCTCGTTAATCAAACAGTCTGATTTAACCGTCGATTAAGGAATCTATGATATTCACATTTTGAAGAAGAAAAAAGGTGCAAACAATTAGTAAACGAGTGTAATTACAATTTACACAACATATTACATGTAATTACTTCCTTGAGGTTAACGAAACGGAAAAAAAAAACATTTGAAGGGTAAGCAGGAAATTGCAGTTGACGTCACAATATTGTTAACACTATTCTACCAAAAATTTCCTAGTAACTAGCTAATAAAATTCATTTGCTACAAGTTTATTCGCCCTTGAGAGCTATAAAATCCGACCAGGATATGAATGGATACCGTTTTGCTTTTACAGCCTTCCCTATTCTTATACCTTGCTTACCATGGGTAAGACTACAAAAAAAAAAACTACTATTTAAAAAAAAAACTATCAGTTGGTACATATAATGACGCTTGGTTTTTCTGCCACGTATTTTCGGTCTCGTCATCCACTCTAATGGCACCTAATATACGTGCTTCGATTTCGTATTTGCCTTTGTTGCCCTGCAGGTACATCGTGTTGAAGGTCAACTCCTGAAACCTCCAGAGTGTCTGACAGGCCATGATGAGTGGGCCACAATTCCAGTGAAATTTTTTGGTGTTGTTTACCTTGCTCATTGTTACCTTGCGAAGGCGGAGGAGGTAGTGACCAAGCCCAAAAGAAAAAGATAAAAAGAAATGGCACGTGTGATGTGCAATGACCGGTAGACTCGTAGACACGTGTAAGTAGGCGTTATAGCCAGGAATTATTTTAGGCTACTGCATGACTTGAGTTATGAGAAACTGAAGGCTGAATATATTTAGAGCAATATCGATAATGTATAAAAATATATTCTTGCACAATAACATCAAAATATATCATCATAAGATAGCAACGATGTCCATAGTATACAGTAATTATTATATCAAAATGAATATATTATTGCACAATATCATTAAAAAATCGATTATTTAACGATACTAAAATTATATATTTGCGCAGTACCACAAAATACGATAACAAAAATATCGATAACACTCAAAATATTTTTTGCATAATACCTACCCGGAAATATCGATAACACTCAAAATATTTTTCGCATAATACCCAGAAATATCGATTGTTTTACTATACCTGTACTAAGAATATAATATAATATAAGAATAATAATACAGTATAAAATACATATTCGTGCACAATACCATAAAACTCGATTATTTCACGATATATTAAATATCGATAATATATCAAATATTATTGTACAATACCATCTATCTCTATTATTTCACGATATATTAACTATCGATAATAATATAAAACATTCTTGTATAATACCATAAATACTATTATTTTACGATGCCAAAATATCGATATGTAAAAATATATTCTTGCACAAAACCATATTTATTTATTTTTTCATGAACTAAACCAAATATATCGATATTGTACAAAAGTCGACGCTGCACAATACTAAATAACAAAATTTAAAAAAATATTAAATAAAAATTTGACCCTTACACAATGCCCGGTTATTAGTCACCCCCCGGATATTTACGTACTGGCAAAGTGTATAAGTGCGCATCAGATATTCCGACCCCGCGCTCTTGAGAAATGTTGGCACTCGAAACAGCCGTTGTCATCGCGTTTTTATTTGGAGGAAAGTTACCAACTAGTGATAAACCAGCATGACCTTTATGTCATTTCAGAAGCTCCGCTGTTTAAAAATAAATCTTCCAGAGTACAAATTAAGTCTGGAATGAAGTACAGGCACGAGCAAAAAAAAATAAATCAGGGGAGAACAGACAAGACAAAAATTCCCAGACGATGTTGCAAATAATCACTTGCAACATTGTCTCGGCTTCTTCTATAGACAAATCTCTTAGAATTGCAAGACTGGCTGGACCATTTAAAATTCCAGGAAGGAAACCCTCTTTGTAACTCATATTTCGACACTAATTCGACACGACATTTTCTATATAAAATATTTTCTTCAGGACATTCATTTCACTCTACCCTCTTTTTTTTTGCACAGTTAGAACCGGCCTACATGGGGATATAATTATCTTCCATTCCTACAACACCCTTTTAAGATTTCGTAGCCCCTGGGCAATACCAAGATCCCCAGACATGTCTGGATAACCGCCCACATATTCCCCCAACCCCCAAGGAGGGGAAGCCACCAATCTTTTTATACAAATTTTTTTTGGCAATAATTTAGACCCTCGTCTTGCAGAGTCGCCGAAACCGGCATTACTTTCTTAGAAGAACTACTATTACAAAGATTAGCTTTTCGACACTATTTATTTGCAAGGTTTGTTACCTACCCCTTTTAAACGGCTGCTTTGTATAATTCTGTCTGTTGCACAATATTTTTTTTCCATAATAATATTGCTCGAAAATCTGGCCTTGAAAATCGTGATGCCAAGAGCGTCTAGATTTTTAATTTTAATTGTAGGAATTTCTAAAATATTATTTAAAAATTTTAATAATAATTTCTACACCAATATTGAGTTCAGAAACATTTTCTTCGCTTTAGGTCGTTTGTTATCGGCATTTGTTCGTTTGCGTTCGTTATTTGTTCGTTTGTGTCATTTGCGTTCGTTATTTGTTCGTTTGTGTTCGCTTTTTATTCGTTTTTAGTCGATATTTGTTCGTTTTTGGTCGTCTGTTGTAGCTAATTGTTCGTTTGTGTCGTTTGCGTTCGTTATTTGTTCGTTTGTGTTCGTTTATGTTCGCTATTTCTTCGTTTTTTGGTCGTCTGTTGTCGCTATTAGTTAGTTTGTGTCATTTGCGTTTGCTATTTGTTAGTTTGTTATCGCTACTTGTTCGTTTGTGTAGGTTATTTGGTGACTTTTGCTCGTTTCTGTCGTTTGCTATCGCAATTCTTCATTATTTGTTCGTTTTTGATAGTCTTTTATCGCCATCTGTTCGTTTTTGATCGTCTTCTATCGTTATTTGTTCGTTTTCGTTCGTTATTTGTTCATGTATGTCGTTTGTGTTCGCTATTTCAAGCCAGATTACGCAATGAGGCTTTTGTCACCGGATGTCCATTGCAGATATATACGAGGACATCATAGCCCATGTTAGTCATGGACGCTATTAACTCCCTGACGCCAATTAACTCCGGCGGCCATTTTCTTGCCATTCGAGTCCGCCTCCACGATTGTTCACCTGTCATCCCAATAATTTAGAGCCCTGGTCAGCCCAGGATCGTAACTCAAGCTGGACAGCAAGAATGATGAATTTAAATACCCTTCCCATGACGCTTTAAAAAAAAATCGTTCAAAAAATTAGTGGTCGGCAGTAAAACCACACAATATAGGTCATCACGCCCCGGTTTTAACAATTCGTTTTAAGCCTAGGGTGATGACGTAAGACAAGTTCCTCCTCAGGTAATGTGATGGCATTTTGCTCTCAAATACATTTTATTTCGCACCTTCAAACGATATTTAGTGTCTTTTGCGAGATGGTACAATAGCACAGATATTTGGTGAAAAAAATTGGACCAGGTGCAGCCTGTATTTCAAAAGTAATTATGGAGCCTGACTTTGGTGACTCATGAACATGTGCAGTGGTCAAAGCTCAAGATAGCCCAGACTTTGCCACCTTGGGAGAACGTGCTATTTTCGAAGCCCATGCTCTCGAGAGAAATTCCGTTCTGCCATCGGTGACCTGGGGGCATTTTGGTCCCTTAGGGCTGGAGCAAACGATGAGATTTGGGAGAAACCAGTTGCCCCAGAAACCACTCGAAAAAGCATACAGCGCATGCGCCAGGAGCACGCCCAAATTTCAAACACGCTTCAACCTGGCGGAAACCTGAACGCTCAGGAAGGGGCCAGGCAACTTCTGACTGGCCCCTGCCTGAGCGTTCAGATATTCCTCAGATTGAAGCATGTGCTTCTGGCGCATGCGCTGTAAGCTTTTCCGAGTTGATTTCAAACTAAATGCCAATATTTTTGTCAATAACTAATTGAAGAAGTTCAAAAAGTTGAAACGATGTCAAAAATTTATTTATATAATTTATTAAAAATGTGACTCTGAGGTCAAAATGCAACCACTTCACCACTGGAGGGTTTAAAAAGCACCCTACTGGCACCCAAAAACGATTCCTGGAAGAAGCCAAAAAAAAACACAGTTTTTACGAGATGCTGATGGTTGTTTATGGGCTATTTCCAACACTGGACAGTTGCACACAATCTGATTTGACTTTGAACATACCCCTTCCAAATACCTTGAACTTTTATTGTATACTGCATTCTGGTGCAGCCAACGGCCACAAAGTATCACTTTGAATCCGACGGTTAAAGAGGGAGACCTTTTATTGCGGAAAAGTACAAGGCGATGCACATGCGCAGAAACCAGTTGTATTTGCATTCTAATTGGTCGAACTTTTTGGTGCAATGGCATTTGCCAGACGGGGTTGTCGCACCGGCTGACGGAAGTGCATATTCCGTTATACGTTGATTTCGTATGTGTCGTTTGTTTCCATAATTTATTAAAGTTGATGGAATTTCCCTCCCAACTTTTGTCGATGATGTTGTGTTCGTTATTTATTCGATTTTGATCACTTGTTTTGTTATTTGTTTCTGTCGTTTGATATCTTCATTTGTGCGTTTACGGTCGTTTTTTGTTCGTTTCCATCATTTGTTCTTGTTATTTGTCCGTTTCTGTCGTTTATTCTCCTTATTTGTCCATTTCTGCTCGTTTGTAACCGCGATTTGTTCGTTTATGTCATTTAAGGTCGTAACTTGTCCGTTTCTGGTCGTTTGTTTTCATTATATGTACGTTTCTGTTCGTTCCTTCTCGTTATTTCTTCGTTTCTCTCATTTGATGCTATCATTTGTTCGTTTCCATCGTTTGTTCTCGTTATTTTATAATTTCTGCTCGTTTGTTACAGCGATTTGTTCGTTTACGCCATTTCAGGTCGTCATTTGTCCGTTTCCGGTCGTTTACTTTTGTTATTTGTACGTTTTTGTAGTTTGCTGTGGTCATTCGTGCATTTATTGTCGTTTCTGTTCATTATTTTGTTCGTTTCCGTCGTTTTTTCGTTATATTTTGTTCGTACCTGTCGTTTCCTTTCGGTTTCAAAAGCATGTAAATTCCTAGAAGCCATTAGTTGCTTCCTTTCCTATACACCTGGTCATTTGACCACCCCGGCTGCCTTTTACACCCAGACCCCCTTGATTCAAATCCCATATTTCCCCTAGGAGCCGCCACCCCAGTTTCCGTCTCCCGTTGCCCAGACAGTAACGCAAATGGTAAGTCGTGAAGCCGAATGTCTTTCTCCCTTTCAGAGACATTTTGACAGCGGAAGATGCGTCATTAACCTCCTAATGCCCGGGCGTTACTATAAAATAATTCAGTCTCGCCCTGACAGCAACGAGCACAAAACAAACCCCCTAGGCTCAGACCCAGCTATCTTAATCTAAAAACTTTGCCCACAAGCCAAGCGCACTTAGGTCCTGTTCCCAAAAACTCTTACTTGAATCCACCACCAATATTTCATTCCCCTCTACAAAACATGGGCATCAGTCTAACTGTAATTGCATCCATATCTTCAACAATTCGCATTCATCTAACGTAAACAAAAAAAAAGGGTGGAAACGAACCTGGAGAAGACATTGTTTGAATTCAAATGAAGGAAAGACTTTCAAGATTGACATGCTTACGAGGCGATTACGACTGTCGTCTGATCATCTGTTGCTATAAAAATGGTTGGATTGTTCATTTAAAAATCATGTGGTTGATGGTACGATAATACTGGAGCAACCAGCCTGCCAAGCCTGGTATTAATTGCTGCAAGAATATGTACCTAACAATTGGACCCAGATTGAATTATTTTTAATTAAAATTTTTTCCAATAATTCATCAGCAAATAAGCTAAAATATTATTTTGCTGTTTCAATTTTTATGCCTGAAATATTTTGTTTATTAAAATTTTTTCAATATTTCATGAGCAAATCTTGCAACTGCCCAGGGACATTAGGGACACTATATGAAATAATTTATTTAAAAATATTAACAATAGTTACATATATTGAATGTAAATATTTTAAATATTTTTCTAATAACTTATTTTGCTATTGGATTCCAATTTTTATTATTGGAACTGAATTTGCCATCATTTGGAACTAATTATATCGCAATTATTTTTATTTTCAGCACTCCATGACCGCCCACAGTGTGACGGATCGTGACACTCGAATTGAAACAATTTCCCCGCCACAACAATCAATTACACCTCCTAACCCAGCCCCGGATTCTCTTCCCCTCAGGACCTGTCCCAATGTCAGGCAACTGATCGATGCTACCAGTCTGGCCAGGAAAATGGTTTGGGGGAAACCCTGAGTTCCAATAAAGTAAGTCTAGGATACCCCCTAGACTATTCGTCCTCCGGATTCTCCGCCTGTTGTTACCCCCCCCNCCCCCGCCTCCCAAAAAAAAGGTGAAACGACCCTAAGAAAACTATTCCAAAAGAAATAGCTCTTTTTTTGGTACTGGCACAAAAGATAGATCAAGCTCGCTCTTGTAAAGCCCTGTGATGGATGTGAGGAAGGCTCTTCATTGGCAACAATGGCCTGGAAGTGAAACACTACCAAAAGATGCATCGCGTACCCATTATTTTTAAATGGTCCAGCCAACAATGCGGACAATGTCCTGAACCTCCCAATATAAGGAGAGGCTGTCTCAAAGTGTTTTATATTAAGGGGGCATAAAACGAACGATTATCGTTGAGAAGGCGCTGCATATCTAACTTTACGTCAGGACCATTTTATTGGAGAGACCTATCCATCAATCAGGAGCAACAAAAACCTTCGCGCATATTTGCCTCACCCTGTTGCTATCTTACAGGGGGAGGGACAACGACCAGTTTAAATTAATATTATTGCAAGTACAGTACTGCCCATTGCAATGTAAGCAACAATATTAGTTTTGAAACAGTTGATTATTTTGAAGGCACATACTGGACAGAAACTCCCACACATTGTATTACATTACTGTAATACAATGTGTGCATTTTCTGTCCATTTTGTGCCTTAAATATAATACTGCTAATATCAAGGGTAATAATTATTATCAAGGGTAATATCAAGGGTAATATCAAGGGTAATATCAAAGGGTAATATCAAGGGTAATAATTATCAAAGGTAATATCAAGGGTAATAATTATCAAAGGTAATATCTAAGGGTAATATCAAGGGTAATAACAAGAGTACCACTTCAGTACTCCAGTGTACACCCAGTACCAGAGTGCCAGAGTACAGTGGCACTCCCAGGTACTCCTTGGTACGGATTCGTGATACATATATTTGAAATTCCATTTGTAGTTTCTACTACCGGTATATTGCTTCTTTCTACGACTAGCACCCGGAAGCCTCCAAATAAAACTCATTGGTTCTGGGCCAATGACCTTGGCATTGTTTTCTGACGTGTTCAAATGCCAAGAATTTTTCTCTTCTTTTAACCCCCCCATATCACATGTCGATCCACAATATTAATTTCTTTAGCACGCAAATAGCTCGCGAAAAAGATTCGCCAATTTGTTCATGGCCAACCTGTCCCATTGACCTTCATGCGTACCTTGCTTGTGGGGGGGACTGCACATTTGGAATACTGCATGACAATTTGCTGATACGAATGTGCATTCTTGAACGGGTCGTGCTAATAATAGAGTGCGATAACTCAACAAGGAGAGCAGGCTCGAAAAACGAATAGAGAACGCAAAAATGGGACACACTACAACACTGCAAAAATAATATCTGAGATATATTCATCATATTTTGTTCGCAACAATTAATACGTGCGGTATTCGTTAGGTGTTTTTATGCACTTTTACTATGCCGACTTTTTTTTTGCCGGATTACCCGAAGGCCACGAAAATACAACTCCGTCCCATTCACAAAATCCGGTCGTAAAACCGAAGCTACGTGCGCCAACTGAGGGGGGAGGGGGGGAAAAATTTCCCGCTAAAACCACGTGGCCGCCACGTGGTCAGCCAACGCGGGAAAATTCAAAACATCGTGCTCGAAAGTAGGAAGTAAGAAACGACATTTAAAAATTCAAAACAGGTTATTCTCATAAATCTACATAATTCTTCACCGAATCAGTCATAATTCACCTACAAATCATTCGCAACGTATTCGTAAATATGCACGAATCCGCACTAAATTTGTTTCAAAAATCATCTTAAATCCTACATCAAGTCGACATAAATCCTCACTCAGCACAAATCATTCGCAAATCAGCTACAAATCCTCAATAAATCATTCACGAACGATGTGAATAAGAGCTACATAAATCTTCAATATATCCGTACAAATATTTTTCAGAAATTATTTTCAAATCTGCACACTGAATCGTCTGGAAATTCCTTACGGATCTTACAGTGAATCCGCTACCAAATCCTCAGTGAATCTTTTCAAAATCATCTTAAATCCTCCATCAAATCTACATCAAATTTTCAACAATTCGTTCACAAATTCTGTTCACAAAATCTTCAATAAATCTTTCACAAATCAATCCTTAAATCATTCATTAAATCCACATAAGTCATGTTTACGTTACCTTTGGCCTCCGGAACCCCCAGGAGCACGAGCACTACGAGTACGAGCCTGCTACGACCTTGCAACATCCCGACGACAGCCTGAAGCACCCCAGCAGTTCAGCCTTTAGGTGCGCGCACCCACGAGGGTGCGCTGTATGACACATGTCATGCGGGTCATATTTCTTGTCCTTCCTTCTTATATTTTGTTGTCTCTCTATGAGTGTGATGACTTCTTGGGGGGATGTTGTTGGGTGGGGTGTGCTCTCGCTGGGTGGCTTTGGGAAGCTCTGAGCCGACTTGTGTGAGGTGTGCTCCGGTCATAGCATCTCCCCTCCTCCTCCTTCCACCTCCCTCTCTCCCTCTGTGGGTCACATGACCAGCGGAGGCGGCGCATGACTGCCTCTCCCTCCTCTCCATCCAGCAGCCTCCCACCTTCTTCTTCTTCTTCTTGCCTCTTTTTCCTCTCAACACTCATCAACTCCAACTTACTAACCTCCTCTGGTTGTTTTCTTCTTCTTTACATGGGCCCCACCTTCGTCGTGTGGGTTGCCAGCAGGTTAGGATAAAAGATTGGTGAAATATAATATTTTAAGCGGCTATAACTGTTGCTGGTAAAAATTTAAGCAGCTACATCTGTAGCTGGTAATTTTCAAGCAGCTCTATCTGTAACTGGTAACATTTATGCAGCTATACATGTAGCTGGTAATTTTAAGCAGCTTTACCTATAGATAGTAACATTTTAAGCGGCTGTAACTGTAGCTGACGATATTTTAAGCAGCTATAACTGTAGCAGGCATCATTGTTAGCACCTACTGTATACATGTAGTTTTTTATAATTGATATTGAAGGAGGTTGGCCCAGCATTGCCTTTCAACCTCCAAGGATAGGGAAGGAAGGAAGCGGCTGTGGCCTATTATACGGAAGCGACGCCGGAATTATCATAGAAAGACCGTGGAAAACCACAGAAAACCACGGTCAAGGTTGCCGGCCCCGGGATTCGAACCCAGGACCTCTCGATTAGCAGTCGGACGCCTTATCAACTATGCCAACCTGCTTCGGTTGTATACATGTACTATGGAGCTCAAATTATTTTGGCCACTTTATCCTGGTCTTGAAGCAATCCTATATTTATACCCCATTAGGAGAATCGGCGCTCCATTAGGGGGGTGGAGTACCACCATTGGATGGGGACAACGATAGGGAAGGAAGGAAGCGGCTGTGGCCTAATATACGGAAGCGACTCCGGAATTATCCTGGGGGGACCGTGGAAAACCACAGAAAACCACGGTCAGGGTTGCCGGCCCCGGGATTCGATCGAACCCAGGACCTTCCGAATAGCAGTCGGGCTCCTTCACCACCACACCAACTTGCTTCGGTGTCACCTGCTCACCTGCTCACCGTGGGGCCTGTGTGAAGGGTTGCTTCAAGACCAGGATAAAGTGGCCAAAACAATTTGAGCCCCATAGTACCGGGTAAAATTTTATCAGTTATAACTGTAGATCGTAAAGGTTTAAGCAGCTATAACCGTAGCTGATAATTTTTAAGCAGCTAAGTAGCTGGTCATATTTTTTTGCAGCTGTAGCAGTTGCAGCAACTGTAGATGGCATAATTTTAAGTACTATACATGCAGATAGTAAAATTTTAAGCGGCTGTAACTGAAGATGGTATATATTTTAAACAGTTATAACTGCAGCTGGCAATTTTAAGCAGATATGACCGTAGCTGGTAATATTTTAAGCAGCTATACCTGCATATTATAGTAAAATTTTCAGTCACAACTGTAGATGGTAAATTGAAGCAGCTATACTTGTAGGTGGACGAATTTTAAGCAGCTATCACTGTAGCATGTAACTGATAATAAATTGCGATCTAAAATACATATGTTATAATGTATAATATTATAATATGTAATGGTTTAAAAAAATCAGCTACATAAAAATATATTAAACTAAACACTAAAATAAAATTAGCGTACATTAACTGAACTAAATATAGGACTAAAATGAAACACAATAAATCATAAAATATTTTTATGGCGACATCATTCCCAATCTACAAACCAGCTAATTAGCAGCGCTTCTAATTATTTTAATAGCTACTAAAAGAGCAGCTATGCTCATATTTCTGTCTACCCCCCCTCCCCCCACACTACCCTAAATCACAACACCTACAATTGACTAATCGCACACGTGCAAAAAGGTTGTTATTGAAAGGTTGGAATGCAGCCTTGCAACTCAAGTTCATTGCTGCCACTCTTACGCAGAAGGGGGGCGGCCATTTTTTTTTTTTTTTGCTCGATCAGTTACGCCTTTTTTCCTCCTGAATGAAGTGCGTGGGTTTTTAAGCATATTGAGTTCGCAAATGGGGGTGTTTTTTTATGGCCTCGCAAAATTCATTGCGCTGTCAGTCTTTGGGGGATAAAACCGGTAGTTGAGATTATTCCTTCAAGGAGGTGCGGCCATAGTGTGGGACGCGTCCGATAATATCGAGGATGAAAACATGTGGTCAAAAGTTAGAATATTTCTATGGAGAAAGCATTTTTGAACCAAATTGGCAAATCACGCTATTATAGACTTGTTTCTCATTGAAGGAAAGTCAAATTGAACAACAATGTTCCGATTTCTAAGGAACCCAACGATCACCAGCCTGATAGTGAACCAGGAAACCGGAAGTTGACCATGAAACCTACTTATGGTCTGCTGAATCCGAATCCGAAAACAGTTTGTCGCTATCTCTTCCAGTTTAGCCTCTGATGCATGTCCACAGACAGACAGACGACTCTCTAAAAGTCGTTTTTCAATGAAAATTTTCTAAAAATTACATACATGGCAGTTTCTTCCTCCGTAATAAGTGTCCATTGAACATAATATTCGAAGATAATATTATATGCAGCTTAAATCGCCACCTAAAAAAATTCAGATCTATAGCCACCCTGTACCACCATACATTCCCAAAGTGTTAACGTCTCACTGTACAATGAAAATTTCCCAGAACTTTTACAGCTCATAAAAAAATTTTATGGCCTGACACACAATCGGTCCAAGCTTCTTATCAGTTAACAAATATGTAAAAAAAAAACAACACTTCTAGTCATACATCGCAAAAAAACAAAAAATCTCCAAAAATCCCGGAAGAATCATCAAAAAAAAATTGGCACGCTTGGAATTCTCTATTTTTATCTATTTACGATCCACTTTATTTACCTAAACTTTGTGGGGTCCCAAAAAAACACAATAACACACCCCCCTGGAAATAGTCCGCTCATAAAATACCCTAGCCTAGTCCTTGTGCCAACTATTATTCCCTGGCATACCGCCCTATGACCCCCCCCAAAAATATCAGAAATCAATCAGTAGAAGTTTCCACGAATCCATTTAAATTTTCCAAAAAAATATATATTCCGAAATTTCTAGGAACTGTTCATATCTATTGTAGGGAAGTTCAAAAAGCCTTATGACAGGTACAAGGACCGGTACCGACCTATGACCCCCTCCCCCCCCTCTCAAAAAAATTCGGCGAAAAATATCAGAAATCAATTGGAGCAGTTTCCGCAAATTTATAAATCGATTGTTTCAAAAAAAAATATATTCCCAAATTTCTAGGAATCTGGTCATATCTATTGGAGGGAAGTTCAAAAGCCTTACTGTACAGTATGGCAGGTACAAGGACCAGTATTGGAACCGGGTGATCCATCATAAAATTTTCCTTTGCCGTCTCGCTCTTGCCGCCGGCGGAAACCGTCTAGACACCGAATAAAATCCAAACCCCACCATCATCCAGCCCCCACCCACCGGTAACACCAATCTCTCTAATGTCTTCAGGAGGAAGTTTTCCCTCTCTACCGGAAGAAGGAAATTGTCACCTATAGAGCTTTAAATCGATACTCAAGAACGAAGGAATCGGAAGGAACAAAGTTTTCGCAAAAACATTTTGAGTCACCCTATCACCCCCCCATGTCACACACTGTTACTGGGTCAGAACCCCCTCCTTCCATCAATATATCTTCTCGTCCAACTACCCATATCAGCATGTCACAAACTGGCATTATGGACAGAAATATTGTTTTCTTTCGGGCACAGTCCGGATATAGTAGACATTTTACGGGCACACTTCGGATATAGTAGACCACAGTCCCACGCCAGATGATCCCTGACGTTAAACGACTTAACGTCAATTTCACGTCAAACTCTCGTCTCAACGATACACTTCTTGAGGTGAAATTGACGTTATAAGTCGTTAAAATAACGTCAGGGATCATCTGTCATGGAACTCTGGTCTACAATATCCGAAGTGTGCCCATACAAGGTCTACTATATCCGGACTGTGTCCGTAAAAAGAAAGCCAATACTACTATGGACACCCCTCTCAAAATTGTAGGCCTAGGACTCGAGGTGAATGTGCGATATATCGATCGATATTTATCATATGGCACAATATTATTGATGTGCTCAAAATGGATGAATATATCGCTATGACAATATTTCAGATATTCATTTCAATCTGCAATATTTCGATATATCACTCCAATATCGACATGTCGATTTCGCATGATATCGATTTTTCATATCGCGACAATTGATATACATTTTAATGTACGACTGATATATCGCATTAATATCGATATTTCGATGTCACGTCAATTTGTCATATATCGCAAAAACGATACATTTCAAATGTAGAACACATCATACTAATGTCGATATTTCGATATAGTACATCACACTAATATCGATATGTCGATACAGCATATCACAATAATAGTGATATGTCGATACAGCATATCACAATAATAGTGATATGTCGATACAGCATATCACGCTAATATCGATATGTCGATACAGCATATCACAATAATATCGATATGTCGATGTCGCATCATATCAGTTTTTCATTGCGACAATCGATATTCATTTTAAATGTACAATTGATACATCGCATTAATATCGACACTTCCGATGTCACTTCAATTTTTCATATCGCACAATCGATACATATTAAGTGTAGAGTATGAATCCCATTAATATCTATATTTCGTTATGCTCCACATGACATCAATAATTTAATGCTGTACTGTACAATCATATATTTTAAGTGCAGAGACCTATATCGCGTTTACGATTTTTAATATTGGCTACGATTTGCAATAATTCTTTTTTACCACACATACTATCGATATTTCGATGTTGAAAATGACACTTTCATATCGCACAATCGATATATTTTAAATGTAGAAACAGATGCGTCTGATTTTCGATGACTATGTCGATGAGATTTCCATCTTCGATATTTCGATATGTCTGATATCGTTTTGTCATATTGGACAATCATATTATATTTTTAATGTAGAACAGTATATCGCGTTACGATTTTTGATATTTTGCTACCATCTGCAACATTTCGATTGATTGTGTTTATAAACATGGCGTACTCTATGGACTCAAGGACTTCTCAACGTAACATATCACGGTCCGTCACATCGATATCGTACATGACAAGCAAGGTAGTGTCCTACTACAATCAGGCTCATGGCTCAAATTTGGTGGAATAAAACGAACAAAGGAGCTGTGACGTACGTGACGGACCGTGACGTACGACTCAAAATTCGATGAAAACTCGCCAGATGTCAGACGTCACCAGCTGCTCCATCAAAGTGTCTAAAAACTGTAATCAGTCAGTGCCACGTAGATACAAGGCTTTATAAATGGATCTTGCCAGATCATACCTGTACAGTGCAAATTCCGTCAGATTGAAGGCATTAAATCTTGGCTCAAAAAGTTTTATAACCTGAGCCTCCAACTATGCAGCTGCAACTTTCCACCCAAATCATACTGTATACTGACAGTTTTCCATCTAACATTGTGCATTACAGTACCTCCCGTGCATTACACTCCAGGATTGATGCCTCTTCTGTCGTACAGTGCATGCGATAAGCCAAGGGTCTGTAACCCCCCACACTCTGTACAAAGAGCTTTATAGGAACACCAGGTACATTGATAAAGAATGTTTCTGACATATATGGTTCTCTCTATGATGTGTATAATAGTATAATTATACAGGTTTATGACTGAATGAAAATATAAATAATATACTGTATAATGATTGCAATATAATATAAATATATATAGTAAGTTATATCACAGTAATATCGATATGTGGATATAGTATATCACATTAATATCGATATGTCGATAGAGCATATCGCAAGAATATCGATATGTGGATATAGTATATCGCATTAATATCGATATGTCGATAGAGCATATCGCAATAATATCGATATGTGGATATAGTATATCACATTAATATCGATATGTCGATAGAGCATATCGCAATAATTTCGATATGTGGATATACTATATAAATATATAATAAATATAATAATAGCATGAAAATATAAATACTACATGGTTGCATTCAAATATGTAAAATATTAAAATCGTAGTTGTCGTGTTTGGCCCCGTCCTGCGCATGCGCAATGAGGAGGAAATCTTCAGTTGTTTGCTGACTGACGGCGAGTCAACATCGCGGATCGTCTCTCCCGTCACCTCAACACTACCGGGCTAGAAAAATGGGAGTTTTTTTTTTTTTCTTTTCTAGTACAGTTGATCCGAATATAACAGCCTCTGCTGTACCAAACTTTTGGCTGTAACAGACTCGAAAGGCCGGTCCCGACAATGAAAGTGAGGTGACGGTGGGTGACGGTGAGGAAAGGGCGTGACGTATTTATGTACCCATCCCTTATAAATAGCTGGTTGTTAACCCTCGAAAACAGACAGTTATATTATGATGGCGGTTGTTGCAAATGTGATGTTTCGTCAAGGTCCTACAATGATTAGTCAAGTGTCGCCAGCAGGTGACACGTCAAAGGGAAGCAAAAAACAATTCGCAATTTACGAGCCGAGGTATTAGTAAGTGCCAAGAGGTGTCGCGTTTTCAATCAGTGAGCATCTGGCTTGCTTTTGAACCAGAGTTGTCATCGTCGGTTGAGCCATTTCCGGTGGCGAATTTTTTCGGCCTGGTTTTAATTCGCCAAAAAATGTGCAATTCAAAATTGCGCCATTGTCTCGATGTGATTGAAAAACAAGGGCTCATTTCCGCATCATTTTCGTACACGTCGCTTATAGTACACGCTATAATACATCGCAATTTTTTTATTGCAAAGTGTGCCAAAATTTATCCTAATTTTGCGCAGGTAAATAACTGATCACATGATCCACGTCCAAGTGGGGGTTCACACTAGCTGACGGTGGCATACGAAACGAACGAAACGGTACCGAGGACGAATCGGAGCCCACTTGCGAATGACGGTTGGTGACGGGAATTACGAAACGAATCAACTTTTTACGGCAGTCCGGTCCGTTGATTTCGTATCCACCAATGGGGCAGCAGGAAAGCCGGCCGGGGTGGTGGCGGGCTAGTGGGGGATGCCGCCGACAGCGCCTCTGGCGGAGGCAGACGAAGGACCCCGCAGCTTTCCTCCCTCTCCCATTAGTGGAAACGGAAGGAAAGGTCGGTAGCCACGTCAATTCAGAAAAAGTGGTGGCTCGACCAACTCCGATTTTCTTGAAAATTTTCATATGGGTATACATGGGGGAGACATTTCAAAATCCGAAGTTTAAACCCCGTAGGACAATATGGAACCGAGATATGACCGATTCAAAAATGGCAACTTTTGAGTTGCAGAGTACTGAAATTCCTTTTTTATCTCCATAAGTAACCGTCTCCATCTAACCAATATATATATTTTCTGGGAGGTAATGAACCGCAGAATCCAGGGAAATAATTCATTTACATATATCCACAAAGTACCGGACACTTTATAATTGATATTAAGGAGGTTGGCCCAGCATTGCCTTTCAACCTCCAAAGTACCAGACACTGAAAAATTTATCTATAAATCTGCACTTTCAACCTCATTTGTCTGAACTCATTACGTCACTCTGGTGAGTCGGAACTGTACTAAATTTGGTCATCTTGCCGAGTACCTGTCTGTAGAGCTGAGATTAAAATTGGAAATGCTATAGTCCAAGTCCTTCACAGGGAAATAAATTTCTCAAATCCGGATTTTTCTCGAATTTGCGATTTTCGACCCCAAATTTCGGCATGTGGGCATGAGGGCAGGGTGACGGAGTGGGGATGTGCAAGGTCCAAGTTGCAACATCTCAAACGGTACAGTTTGTGGACTCCCCCGGGTGGTTCGTCTGTCGGAAATCCCGCCCTAGACGAAGCCGGAGATGACCCCGAACTCCGCACGAGATGGAAGGGGGGAAAGCCCGGGCTTGGGATCGAACCCGAGACCCTTCCATCCGTGGGCGCGTATGTTACCGCAGCACCACTCCACCTGGGCCCCCAAGTTGCCATGATAAACCTGAACCGACAAACAGACACTGATCAGTTCACACAAATGATGAAAACTGGTGGGTGCAATCTTTAAAGTACCTTTTTATTGACTCAAATGAAGAAAATTATAATAATGTGGAACCATGCAAGGTACATTTGCAAAATGTTCCGACACGGTAAAACAGTCAAAAAACTTAACAGCTGCTTATTGTTACGGATATTGTTTTGTTTCTTGTCCCCACAACGAATCCTGTACTGTACGGAGACGAAAAAAAAAAAGTATGACACTAATTTGCATATTTGGCTGTTTTTTAACAAAAACTTGTCATGGAATTCATATCATCTGTGCAAAGGAAATGCAATCGTAATGTTGTACTTGCATTGTGGTGAACTCCCCCTCATAAGGAAAATTACAATTGGACTCAACTGGCTTGTCAAAAAATTAATATTTATATGTATAATATTTTATGCTCAGGTCCACTAGCTTTTATTTTAACGACCTGTTCATCATGAAATCTGCTGGAAACGCTCTTGCGTCTTGAGCCTTATCTGCTCTTTCTTGCTGGGTTCGGGGATCTTCGTGGCTCCCAATCCGAGCCTGTCGACCTGTCCTTCCAACGCAATCTGTAACGAGAGAGCATGTTATTTAACATAATTAATTAATATAAATTATTAAATCAGAAAGCAACTCATCACCAAATTTGCTTATCGTTAATCGCCAGACTCATTGCTGAAAACCGCAAGGAAAAAGAGTGAGACTCGTCATGAAAAACCGGACGGCAGAAAAATTATGCGGCCGAATTACAATGTGATACAATGTACATGCGACAGCCAGATGTTATGTGGGGCATGTGAAAGAAGGTATTAATTTTGCCGAGTACTCTCGCGTGATGCCAGGAACCTCGGGTTGGCATATGGCAGCTCCTACCCCGCCCCCATGACATGCAGGTAATTGCAAAGAAAATTAGCATAACTCGAAGTGCCCTTCGGAAAAAAAAAATCTGTCTGCAAAATTTGTCTAAAACCCAGTCGTTCCTTTCCTTTAAAAAGTTCGTCTGGTTTCACATGCCTTAGGCTGAAAGTGAATCACTGGTAATGTCAACACCCTTTGCACGTAACAATACTTGGCGTTTCCACAGGGGGAAAAAAAAAACGACGTCGTTTAATCACAGTAATTTGCATGTTAATGCAAGAGTTACAGGGACCATTTTCGTTCGGCAGAAAATTGAGCAAACTTTTGGCAGCATATTTTTAAAGGGACGTGCGACTTACACGGAAAACTTTCAGTGCGAGGTACGACTGCGTGTACGGTCTCGCATACATAATTCTGGTAATTAACAATCAGCAAAGTCTGACAAAGCAACTGCGTCCTCAAGACAGTGGCTGACAGATAGAGGTCAGTCGAACTGCAACAACTCCACAGCCACCCTACCGATAAGTGCAACAAAAACCGCACCAGACTATCACGCCCCTACATGGAATTTGCACGCTTACATTATGCTAATTGCTCCGTCTTGGTACTGGTCTAAAGACTGGTTTTTGACGCACGGTATGCGAATACGTGTAATTTGCTTCAAGGAGACACGCCTGGCGCGTCTAGGCGTAACATTGTAACTCAAGTGATTTAGAAGATTTAATCGCCAAACATGGTTACTCGAGCATCAACTTTTGTAGTGAAGCAAATGTCGCCACGATGTAACTCGTAAAGATGGTGCCAGGAAGTCTGGACACTCTGTAAAATCACACTGCGGCCCGACAGACCGGCGGCGGCTTTTGATCGTGCCGCGAATCATTTTACCTGCACATACCGATATCGGCGCCAGGAAATTTAACAAAATTGACAAATAAACGTGGGTCCGATCTCTTACGGACTGTTAGTATTCCCAAAGGGACGTCCGAAATGCTCCCAGTCTGGCGCCACTTCATCGCATGATGAAGTGGCGCCAGACCGAGAACATTTCGGCTCCCCCCAAAATAAATTCAATTACAAGTACGATGCAACCTGAATACTGATGATTCTTTTTCTCTTAGACGAGTCCCGCAGGAATGATGATTCCTTCCCCCTAACGTCATCAATTTTTCAACTTACTCGTTGAGTGTTGCCACCAATTACGAGCCAAATATATGAACCATTTGATTGCCCGATATTACATGAGTTTACGAACCAGCTTGTCATATGTATTTTTTTCCGCATACTCACCGGCTCTTGTATCCCGACTTGAGATCCTCCGAGAGCCTCGCCTTCCTTCCAGCCCATCTTGCTCAGCATCTTGAAGCCCTTGTTGTCAGCCCTGATTGGACTATTAAAAGTTGGAAAAAAAAAAAAAATAGCGGGGAGCAGAAGAAGAGAAGAAAACGGGTGGGTGGCGGGAAGGAAAGGAAAAAGAGAAAGAAAAGAGAGAGAGAGAAAGCCATGTTAGATCAACCAAAATCCTGCTTGTCCACTGATAATCGTGAAAAAACCTTACCCAAAAACGTGACCTTTTTACATATTTTTTGTCTGTGATCAAACACATTGATCGACTCATTTTATTGGAAGATCTTTGTGCCACGCTTCTGTGGATGAAATAAATTATAAATTAAAATATTCCATTGGTACAACCCGGGAGCGAGAGACAACTCGGGAGAAACCTCTGAAGGGTTTAAAGCAGGGGAAGGCGTGAACTGCATTTTAATAATTAGCGACAAAAATTAAGTCAATTATTTAACGCTTTTTTAAACTCCTACCTTGTATCCGACTTACCTGGACGTCCGATCATCATTTTAAATAATTGACTGCATCAAACGCCTCGCTGCAATTTTTATCGCAATTAAAAATGGCTGCAGTTACGGTATGAAAATGTACAAACGGCAGTCTCGTTAAGGCTCGAATTTATCTGATGGACGCTCCAATTTGCAATGTCGTCAGTACGTAACATTGCGACTGCCGCTTGTACAGAAGAGGTGAGACGGAGCGGAAAAATGGGATGAGGTTTCTGAGTTTCTCCGAGGGGAGGTTGACCTCTCACCTGTCTCCGACCAACAACACCTTTCGGACCAGATGTACGCACGCACGTGGAGGAAGGAAAGAGCAGCGAGGGGTTCAGGGAAGGATCACACAATTACCCTACATTAAACGCCACGAGTGCGGTCCCCCAGCCCACAGGAAAAGTAACGAGAAATTTCCACCCTGAAGATATCCAGTTGCCGTAGAGTGTGTGGGAAGGTTAAGGTGAGGATAAAGCAGATAAAAAAAAAGAAAGGAAAAAAAATGGGACATTACACATGAACGTTTGTTGACGTAATTTCTCGGTGTGACTTACTCTTCCACGGAGGTTGTCTCCGTTTGCGAGGCCAGGAATGGATCTTCGGAGCCGACAGTCTTGCGCCTCTTGGTCGCTCTGTCCGAGTAATCCGGGTTGTCCGTAGTTTCCAGATTCGGCTCCGTGGACTCCAGGGCGTACTTCTTGCGGATACGCTTCAGTACATTACGATGCGACGCCTGATCCGGCGCTTCGCCATGCTCTGTGGTCTCGACTGGATTAGTTGTCTGGATAAGACCCGGCTCGCAATGACCGCAAGTGTGGATCCCCTTGTGGATATGGCAGACCATAGTGGTACGACCCACCTGTAATTCGTATGCATTAATGTACGCAATGTCAGCAATCGCATTTACGTACCCTTAAGGTCGAGGCGTGGACTATCTCCTCCGGGACGCTGACCTTCTTCTTTTCAGATAAGCGGTGGTTGTTCAGAAACGTGCCGTTGCAACTTCCGAGGTCTGTCAGGAGGTACTTTCCATTGCTGTATGATATCTTCGCATGCGCCTGTAATACAACAGCACAATTATGACGATGCATCGTTTAAAAGTGCCAAAACACTTGCCTTGCTCAAGAACTCGTCTGGGAGATACACAGCCGAGTCTTCCGCCCTCCCGAGAACTCCGCCAGAGCAGGTCACCAGAAAGAGCGACCCGACCTTCAACGAAGGCAGCCTAGTGTCCTTCACGATTATGCGGACGCATGGAGCCCAATTGCGCGGATCAGTCTCGTCTATCATCGCCTGTAATAAATTGTGTCACCACATACAAGTTGTACATCACTCTAAAATTTACTCGCAGATTTCTTGTCCTAAATATGGAATATTAATTAACCCGTACACATCCACATAATGCATTGTGATGGATACGTAACAATAATTATTCAGGTAAAAGTGGCCTGCGAGTAAATAATGAACCGCATAACGGCTCACCTCCTTCTCCTTCTGCTTCCGCCTCTTCCTCCGCTCCTTCTTGGCCCTCTTCTTCTCTCGTCTGTCGCGTCCGCCTTCCCCTTCCTCCTCCTTTTCTTCCCCCTCCTCCTTTTCTTCCTCTTCCTCATCCTCGTCATCACCGCTAACCACCTCGCCGTCTGACAACTCCCCATTTTCCTCCTTTACGTCTGGTTTCTCCTCGTCCTTGTCAGCTGGCGGCAGCGGAGCTAGCTTCTTATCATCGCTAGGTGGAGGCTCTTTGGGCGGAGGCGGCTTCTCATCTTCACCAGGCGGTGCTTCAGATTTCACACTTTCTGGTATTGGCGGCTGCGCATTTGTAACAGGAGGCGGGTGTGCAATCGAGGGCATACCGGGCACCTGGGAGTAAACTTTGTACGCATTGGATTCTGCATCGAAGTAGTAGTACGTCCCCGAGTAGCTGTCGTAGTACAGGCCATGTTCCTGTAAATATCGAGAGTAAGTAACACGCCGGTTTGTTTCCGCCGCAACTACTTACTGCATCGTAGTAATAACCGGTGCTGTAATCATAGTACATTCCAGAGGTATCGTCGTAGACAAACCCAGATTGCCAGCAGGCTTGTTCCGCCGTGTCCTTCACCTGCTCGGCTATGCTCTTCCCTGTGTCGGCACTGTCCCATTCGGTCGGAGCGGCTGGTACAGCCGGTACAGCCGGTACTGGCATCGCATAAGCCGCTGCGTAATGCTGGTACCAAGCAGCCGAAGCATCGTCGTTAACTCTGCTCTCGTCAGTCTGAGTCATCTTATGCAGCTTCCGAGTCTTCTTATCATCCGCTGCCTTCTTCTCGCACATATCTTTCACCTGGCATTTGTCAACAGGTCGGCAGGAGCAACAAAAAAAAGGAAGACACGTTAAGACCCGTAGCCATCGGACAACAATCAGCTACTTTTACCTTCCCAGGGTTTTGTTCTCTCGCGCTCGACAATGCGGGCAGTTTAAACAGTAAAGAGTAGTGTTGGGGGGTAGCGATTATTGTGACGCACCCACATTATAAAATTGGCTGATTGTTGAGAGAAAAGGGAGAAAAAAAATAATAAGCATCAAAGGGGGGTGCAACTAGCTGTAAATTAAAATTTGAGGTGAGGATGGGACGGAAAGAATGTGCATCGAAAAGACGAGTCAAAATGTGTGCGATACAATTTGAATCGTCTCAAGTTGCAATTGCACGAGTGCAACCCAAGCAGAAGACGAGTGCTGCGTAATGGTAACAGCAGTGGTTCGAAACTGCTGCGACTCTCTACATGAAAGGGGGTATAAGGGATCAAGGATGGGGTCGACTTTAATTCAACCTCTGACCTGCTTGATGAGATCCTCGATGTACTTCTCCTTTGACTCCACCTTGGCGTCCGCCTTCGCCAAGCGGTCTCGCAGATCGGCCATCTCCTCCTCCATCTCCTGAACCCGTTTGGAAGCCACGTCCTCTTCAACCACCTTCGCCTCAGTCTCGCCATCCTCATCGCATCTATAAAGTTCCGTGTCCCCCTCCTGCTTCCTGGATTTCAGCCCCACGTCCTCCTCACCTGTACCGTTGCTCGCCGGTACCGTCTTCTCCTCCCCAGACTCTTCTTCGGACGACGACGATGACGACGACGAGCTGGACGTACTGGACGACGAGCTGGACGAGTACGACTCCTCCTGTGCCGCCATCTCGCTGTTCTCCATTCTCATTAGGATCGCCCGGACGCTAATCCACTAAACCTGCAACAATCAACATCAAAATCATCAGTCAACACATGATACGTGCACCGCAAAGTCCGCTCGTCCATGGCAACCGCTTGCACAGCAACTGCCAGCGACTCGGAGGACGCACTGTACGCCACGCAAGCGCGGTGACGCCCACTCCTGAGTGGCGCTATGTTCTATGTACTCCCCGAGCCAGTTAACATGGCAACGGCTGTGCATCGGAGGACGTGCTGTACGTTACGCACGTCCGTGGCAACCGTTTACATGGCAGTCGGGCCATGCATCGGAGGTCACGCCGTATGCTGCGCAAGTGTGTGGTTTTTCGGTTGCCATGTGACCAGTTGCAATAGTAACTGGTTGCCATGGCAACGCCTGTGTGTGTCCATGGCGACTGGTTACTGGGGCAACAGCTGCGTGTCCATGGCGACTGGTTACCACGGCAACAGCTGTGTGTCCATCGTAACCAGTTGCCATGGACACACAGCTGTTGCCATGGCAACCAGTTACTATTGCAACTGGTCACATGGAAACCGAAAAACTTGAGCAGTTCGTCCGAGGTCGTACTGCACGTTTAAGCGGTTACCATGGGCAACGGTATTTTTTGTCCATGGCAACAGGTTAACATTGCAACTGGTTATACGACAATGGGTCGCCGTGAAAACTGGGCAGTGCGTCGGTTTGGCATACCGCTCGTTACGCAAGTGAGGTGACCCCGCTACGTGCCGCGCTATCATATGTCCTGGTGTACTCTCGAGTGTAACTGGAACACAATGGGTACATGTCATGCGAGTAAATGTTATCTGGTTTTTAGCTATAGAAGCCCTGCCGCGTTCCAAGGTTCTTTTTTTTTCTCTTTTTTTTCTTCAGGCCTGATCATGCGACAGCAACCCATTTTTTAACCCCCCCCTTATTGTCGTCGTGCGGCATGCCCGTCGTGCTTACCCCTAGTTCGTGTCCTGCAGTTCTTCCTTCCCCTCCCCCGCAACGATGGAAAATAATGGAAATTAAAAACGAAAAAATTATTATATATTGTAAAAGGGAGATGATGTCCTCAGGAGCCTAGGAGATGGAACGCCTTCATCAACGGATCAAGTGTTGCCAGGTCCGCACGACAACCCATCGATCCAGCCAGGAAAAACCCGTCGCGGTTTATAAAAATATAAATACATTTAACCACTAAATAAACAGCCGATAATTAATATCGCATATTTATGTGTTTAAATCTAATGCGATATTAACCGGCTTATCCGGCGGCCATTTTAGTAACCATCTAGGCTACCAGCGGCTACCAGTATTAGCTATGGATATTAGCTTAGATGAAAATTTAACGGCTTTTTTTACTTCTTGATTACTTTTTTAAATGTGATTCAACGTTTAAATAAGCGGCCGATTATTATTAGCTTAAATGTAAATACTTTGAGAGCCGCAATGTTGTAACCACTATGAAATAGCAGCTTTCTTCCCAGTATTAGCTAGAAATATTAGGTTGTTTTCTGACAATTTGACCCCTTTTGACCCGCCATTTCACCCCTTTTCTTTCTTGCTGTGCTGTGTCACGCTTTGACAATCTAGTTCTCTCTGAAATTTTCCTATTTTTTTAAGTAACACCCTGTACTTCCTCCGGTACGAGATACAAGTCATCCAGAGCTACAAGACCGTTCAGAGAGCGAGGCTTCAACCCAGGGAGTTCCTGTGGTCTGAAGGACCTTGTCCTTCCCCCCCAGTATGACCTCAGGTCACGAGTACCTGGTGAAGGTCAAGAGTGACAATATAGGGCCAACTGTTCGTTACATCGGTGTCAAACAGTGTCAACGTGTGGCCACAACGTATCGCCAGGTAATAATTAGTTAACAGTGATTAATTAGGACTCTTGAAGTGATATAATGATTTTGGCAAAATATAAGTATGTTGTAGTCCATACGTGGTATTGTCCGTAAAGGTGTTTATCTGTACGACATGTAATTAGTGCAAAACTACAGGGCGTGTCAAATCTACCAATTATATTTGCACTAATTTTTTTTTGCTGTGCGTACGGTACTTATTGGGCCGTTAACTCAATGAAGGTCAAGGTCAAAGCTAGCATTTTATTACTATACGTGTATTTGAAACGTAGGCATGTTGGACATACTCAAGCTGCTTTAAAAATCCAATAATTATTAAATATTCTGCCCAATTTTTTTTACTGATATTGATTAATTGGCCCACACTCTTTATTTTCAATGGCGCTTAAAATGAGGTCAATATTTATAAGTGAGATTCACGCAAAATTTAGTTGCCAAAAATTTAATCAAATTAAATGCCAGATGCGTCCAGTAGTCACAATGGGACCTAAATTTTACGAATACTATTTGGGTTTTAAAAATTCATATCGCATCAGATAAGAACTACTTAACTAGGCAGTAATAAACACCGTTGTCAATGGCTGGTTTAAAACTGATGAATTATATGATGCCATCATTATTAATAAGTGCTTTGGTGAACAGAGAAAGTTTCAGAATTTTTATTGGCGTCTATGGATGACTTGTAAAAAAATTATTCCGTAACTGAATGGTTAATTGAACATAATTATTTCGATCCCAAAAAAATAATTTTGCAACTAGCATATTCCAACAATTACTCGTTGTCATTAAGAGGATTGGTGAGTTTTCTGAAAAATGTTTCATCAGAATGAAAAGAAAAATGATTTTAAAAAAAAAATTAACGTATAACATCCTTCAGATGTCACACTCTAACTTTTGAAATGTAATTATTGCCAGAAATTAATGTTTGCTACATGAAGCCCTTTAAACTTTTTTGAATCCGACATTATGATGAAATCTGGCTTTTCAGTTTGAATTGAACAATGCATTTAAAAAGTTTTGAATATATTAAACAATGCGTTAAAATTTTGAACAGGCTCAGAAATGAATTTACGATATGGTGCCTTTAAACTTGGCTTAATTTCATTACGGCTTAAAGTCACTTTGGGTAATTTTTGCTCACGAGCCTGATAATTTTTCATAAATTTTTCAAGTGTATTTATTTTTCCCAAGGGTATTTATTTTTCCAAGTGTATTTATCTTCATCATTGTATTTTTGTACACAAGGGTATATCTACGGTCCCCAAGGCCTATGCCGTCCCTACGGTATTTACGGTCTCTAAGGTCTGACAAACATGATGGGTTGAAAGGAACAATGTAGTGAAACCCATTTTGATGTCGTGACTTTTACTTTGGTAGGTGTGTTAATTACATACTAGTGAACAACTTTCAATGTAATTTTTTATACAAATTAATACCCTAATGCGTTTGATTGCACTATACATGTATTTATTAGTGCCAAAATTTACAGGTAAAATGGGTACATATGCAGTAATACAGTATAATTTGTTGACTCGCTCTCCTGTTATCCACTGGTTCAGCTATCCGCCGTATGATAATAATCAATGGCGGTAAACATTGTTAACTTAACATGTACATAATTATTGCACAACCAAAAGATGATAAATTTTTGATTACCACTAATGAGATTGTGATTTTTAAACTGCAAATAAATGTAATAGACTACATTCTAAGCACAGTTCAAGTGGTGTGTGAACAAAAATTAAAAGCCACACCAGGAAGTGTCACGGGCATGGGGTTTGGTAATTTCTAGTGTTAGATAATTATAATTATGCAGTTGTGATAGACTGAAAATGTATTGTAAGCAAAGAATTATTGTCCGTATACTCATCAGTATACCGTACCCTTGCTCGTCAACAGTGTGTCACAAGGCAGGCCAGGAAAAGTAGGATAGGTTTGCGCAGCAGAACAATCCCTGCCCGGAAATGACCTCATTATTCAAGTGAATCACTTGTGCAAAACAAAATTAAGGCAAGCTGGCATAGAGACGAAATTTAGAGATTGGGAGTGGCATTAGATTAGCGTCGCCATTTGGACAACCCTTAAGGAAGAAAAGGGTATGTTCTGCCAGATGTAAGTCGATAATAATGAGCCATTTCCACCAACAGCACCAGAAAACAACCCAACAGGCCCAGAAGCCACATATTGAAAATGGCCCCCAACTTGTCCATTGTCATCACTTCATCTCGAATGTATGTCTTGGCAGCGATCTCTTCCGCCTCTAGGATCCTCCTCAGGTTGCGGAGGAATTTCTTGTACTTCTCTTGCTTGATAGCGATGTCAAAAAAATTGTTTTCCACAGTCAGGGCAACAATTTTTCTGAGCATGTGAGACAACTGCGTTTGGCCCTTCGAAGAACCGGCAAAGGAATAACCAGAGAATCTATCGTCTTGGAGGTACTGGAGGTTCATGGTCCCATCACTGCTCGTGTGAAGATATGTTTCGAGGTCCAGAAGGATGTTCACGCCAAGGCAGACAACATTATCTTTTTGAGTTTTATGCAAGCAGTTCTGCGTAGTACCCCCCATTTCCATATGCTTACACATTTGAACCGTAATTGGATCTTGAGCAATTTTTACATAGTTACTTATAACGAGGAAGTTCAATACATCCGCTTCCAATCTCCAATTAGACTGAATCACTTCTTCTGCAGTTGTTGGAACAAACTCCTTTGGGGGCCAGGTCAGGAAGGACACTAGTTTCGCCTTGTAACCTGTGGTTATCACGGTGATAAACATAAACATACATGCAGTGAAGGTGATTGAAAAATGGAGTCCTGTTATATTCATATGCTGCTCCATCAGAGTTCGCAAAATAAGACCAACTGATTGAGAAATTGACAGAGATCGCTTCGATGTGTGCCTCCATTTGGATATAAAATATGAGGATATAAACAATGTGAACAAGATTATAACAATCATCACCCAAACCAGGAGAGTATAAGGCATGATGATCACCTTCCAGGTTACAATTCTTCTAGGGATTCTTGTCAGACCCGTTGGCCGAATATGTAAGCCTGGGGAATGTTAATGACTGAGTAGGATTCCTCAGAAGGGAGAATGACTGGCAGGGCATCAGACTTGTTCTGCACCAGACTACCCACCAACCTGTTGTAGTACGATACTAATCGGACTGTTTCCAGCACTGGTGATCTCGTGGGATTTCCCCCCTCACCGAGGCCGGCCAGTGGGGCGCTCGGGATGTT
>KZ538426.1:6611-72021 GCA_000934665.2 Catajapyx aquilonaris
GGGGGGGGCTAAAGCACACATTTGGGACATTCCCGGAATATGTGGGCATTAATTATCGGCCGGAGCATTATTCGCGTCTTGGTCGAGACAAAATGGGTCTGATTACGAAATGAGCCTGGCGGCAAAAGAATCGCAGCGCGGTCATTACTGAAATTAATACCTTAGTAGGCCTTGACAAGCCAAGTGGAAATGTTACCTACGTGATGAATGCCAGCCCTCCCCATTGCCTCCCTCCCCACCCTTCCCCCATCCACCGCTCGCATACTCTTCATCCAACCAGATATATGTCAAAATGACACAACTGCGTTGCCTCCGACTGACTTGTTGACAGGCTCCCTCGAGTTTCACTCAGTTCTTATACGCGATTTTTGCAGCCAAATTTTTTTTTTGGAAAAAATAATTATGTCCAAAAAAATATGAAAATGCAATGCTGATGGTTGATGGTAGCCTAATACGTATTATTGGATTTGTCGAACCTGTCTTATTGTTGAGGTCACCTGACATAGCACCTTGTCTACTACTATTTCTGTCTCTCTCTTTCCCTCTCTCTCTCTCTCCCTCTCTCGCTGGGCTGTCCGCAAAGCCGAGTGCAGCATTGATTCTGGCTCGGGGCGGGCGCCAATTAGAAAGACCCTTGGAAAAAATAATAATGAGCTAGGAGGGAGTTTGGGGATGGTATAGAGTAGGGGGTGGAGCGGGAATGGGAAGGGAGGAGAGGGAGAGAGGTGGGTGGTGGGGAGCTCGGATCTAACGAACCGGAATCGAGGGAATTTTGCGGGACGAATGTTGGGAATAGGCTGAGGCAATCCAAGAAAACCTTCCAAACTTGAAACTTGCCACTTTGTGACACATCATTATATCCAGCCCCTTTAAGCTTTAGTAACTAAAACACCATGTAATTAATTGGATCTTGATATAGGTTCAATTTAGAAAATTTTCTGCTACAATTACACAGGGTATATTTCAGAGCAGTTTCTCCAAGCCTTGATGACCACAATCCTCTGTTGTATACACACAAGACAATGCTCGTCTTAAGACCCCCGGACCCACTGAAGCCAAACGGATCTTCCCCCAAAAATAGGCTTTTCCCCTCTCCCTCTCTCCCTCTCTCTCCCTGCTTCCTTCTCTCTTATTCCAGACTCCCTTCCCATCATCTCGGCGAGCGGCTGTGTGTACGGAGCTGTAATAAATATGTAAATTGTGCCCGTGCATATCGTGCAACGCGAGGCCCGAGGGCTCCGCCGCCCCGCCCGGCTCAAAGCGCGGCCTCGAAATTAATTATGTAGAAACGCTCTCCGAGGCCTATGTTGTTGTTCAAAAAGTCTATTGAATCCGGGGGCCGCCCCGGGCCAGGTTCCGGATTTGGAGCTCTGACGGGGGAGGCTGGGGGAAAAGAGTGAGTTGGGAGGAGGGGGGGGGAGGTATAGGCTGTATCACTAGCACAGGGTGGTCCTCAATATTCTGTAACTGTTATAAGAAAAGGTCAATTCATGTCCTAAGGGGTTTGTTGCGTGCGGTCAGGATGAATCCCGTTTGATCTGTAACGACTCAATTCAGAGTTGACCTGATCTGTGACCGCCGCGTGCCTCACTGGGAGGTCCTTTGTTTTTTTGTGTTTTTTTGAGGGAGTGACCACCTCTTTTCATTATCAAGATAATAGGAGCTAACAATGGAGATTTTTTTTGCGGGCTATTATCAATACACCTGTTGAATACGATTATGTTATTTGCGACACAATGCAAATTAGTTCTGTTCTGTGTGGTTCCGGTGTTTCACCGCCGCTTCTACATTTCTGGTGCTATACGCATGTAGGCAAATAAAAAAAAAAAAGGTTGGAATGGTAGGGGGATGGGTGGGTGGAATAATAATAAACAAAAGAGAAAGGGCAGCCAACGGTGCAGCAGGCAATTGTGTACACTGTACGCACAGATCGGGCCGCCACCATAATGAATACCAAATCTGAAAGCCCATTGTAATTTTTATTTGGCATAATGAGCTGGCATTTGGTACTGGTGTTTACCGCAATGAAAACTTCAACGCCTAAATAGACGCAGGTAAACAAAGCCTGGCTTCGGATCTCTTCCTGGAAAATCCTGCGGGCTCTTAATGAGACCGCTTTTAACAACATATACGCGTATAATAAAAACAGCCACATATATTCGGTTCATTATTTCACTCAATTTTACCTTTAATTGGGAATCGGCCATGCTGAGCCGATTAGGCACAGGTGTTATATAAAAAAAAGGTGAAAAATTAAGAAGGGATCGAGTGAGGAAAAAAATTTGAGTCATAGGTCACTGGATCCCTGCTAGGAGCCGCACGCACCTGGGGGTTTCCAAGAATCCCCTATATACTTAAACATCAATAATTGTGTGCCTATATACTGCAAATACCAGTCTTGCGAGTCTGCTGGTGTTGATCTGCCCACACCCAGTGACAACCGCACTCCAGCCAACCAAACTTGATTATTAGCCAATAAAAAATACGCAGGTAAAAACGCAGCAGGAGGGTTGGAGAACCCTGAAGTGGCGGCAGGTAATGGTAAATGTTGTTCTGATCTGACCTGAACTGGCTGGCACTTCATGGATTCTGGGCGGGGCAGAGGCAGCAGGCAAAGGGGCAAGAAGATGATGATGAAGGCGGGAGATCAGCACACGACGACCATCTATATAGCAGGGGGCCTCTCTCCCATTTTTTTTTTTGGAGATCCCAGTTTTTTGGTGCTCATATCCGGCGCAAGAATCCGGTCCGGACCACGCTCCCGGCTCCATTTGGAACACGCCCAGCGCGTGCTGGTATCATGCATTCTCATCCTTCATCTCTTTGGATATCCAGAGTAATGTTTGGAAAACGAACAATTGGGGGGGTTTGTCACCCATCGATATATCGCATTGTACCGTTTTCAGGACAGGCGTTAATTTTTCGGTGCCCAGAAACCGTGAGAAAGCAATTATCTGGCTCAAAAACAGTTCCGGCTGGCGGTATATTGTCAAGGCGCCAAGTTCCAAATAACAGGCTCTCCAGATTGTCCATAAAGGCAAAAAAAAAAAGGTTAGTCAGAAAGGGAGAGGGAAGAAATAATCCTCAGTGGAGAGTCCCCCAACCAAAAACCACAATCTGCGTCAAAACAACTCCAGCAGATGAAGCCTATACCCACCCACTTCACTTGACTGGCCTCAGCCCCATGCAACCCTGTGATTATACAGTACAAGGCTTTTGACTTTACTTGCCCAGAGTGGAATTTTCGACCCCCCTTCTCGTGTCCAGGACTCGTAATAATAAGCGCTTCTCGGTTCATAATATCCTGGCTCAAATGAACTGTGATGGACTGCTAAGGAAAAGTAAAGGCCGTGTCACGCCTTCGTAACAGACACACCGGAAAAAAATAGGCCTACACAAATGAACGGGCGTAATTACACGCAGAGCGTTATAAATACAGGGTGAGGCATAAGGGGATAACAAGATATTATGAGAGGATGGTCAAGAATTTTTCTGGAGTTGTTTGGGAATTTCTGGCGAGTATGAGGATTTCATGGTGGGATTTGTCACGGTTTCTTCCACTTAAAATGTATCAGCAAAGTTTTGATTGTGGGTAAAAGCAGAAAATTGCACTGCTTGGAAGACCCATCTTAAAATTTTAAAAGTATAGAGAGAATGTATTAACGTAAATTACAGAAGCAGTGTACTGCAGTTTTTCAAGACTTTTTAAAAATGCAATATAATATACCATAAGAAGCTATAACAGGACTGTGGCATGTATCAGGATCACTGTTAGAACCATAACTTTTTAACTCATAGGTAGCATTGACCTTTTCTGTGTAAGGTAAAAAGTGGCCGGTTTGAAATTTTCCTGTTTTTAAATTTGCATATATACAGGACCTCCCACGCCCAATATTAGGTTGTCAGTTTCTTTCACAAGAAAATGCAAAGTTTGGGATTTACTTTTTCTGCACAGCATATTTTTCTGCACAAGTTGACAATCCAAAGGACTAGGCCATTGATTATTCACCTCTGGTGATGTAAACAAAGTAAAGGAATGCCCTTATTGGGACACTGTGGACTGGAGTGCGAATGGTGCCCAGGGGTGACTGATCCATCAACTCTGACTTTGGGACCCCTCTTTGGGACGTCATGTTGGGCAGAGAAACACCCTGACGAGTGTATGAAGTGAAACCATAGGGAGACACGCCTGTACATTGTAAGTTACTTTCGCGGCAATGAGATGTGTGTTATTACATCAGTCTGTGTTGTAACGAAATGCTAGATACTATGTTCAAAATATGTGAATGTCTTGCATTTTGTGCCAGTGGCAACAGTCCTTTACAGGGTGAATCCTCGAAGGAGAGAAGTACAGGCTCCAATCATTGCAATAGTATATTTTTGCCACCGGGAATCTCTCAGTGATTGGGTCTCAGTGACAGTCAAAAATAATGTAATTGGATAAAAAAATTAATCAGCATATAGCAGTTAAAAAGTTAAAGGTTTTCGTTAGACATAATAATGCAGAGTACAAGACCAATTCAGTTGACCTGTAACACACGTTATGCATTTTCCTATGAATTGTTGAAAATGAAAACAAATACGAGTGACTTTTTGTCATTAGTTAAAACCTATATAACTTGTTGAAAAATGCAGTTCTTTCACATCTTCGTCTGTAACAATGTATACGTTTGTCAAATAATCCATTTCCATGACCAGCATTTCCCTCTTGGACTTTACAACAGCAATTAATTTTGTCCACATGTTTTAATGTAAAACAGATTTGTTTTTACACCTTGTACATATAGAAGGTGAATGACCATGTGTAAGTTCCCTATAAAAAGTTGTCAACGGATATTGGCTAATTACTTTTTTACTTCATCCAGCCATAATTCTGATGTCTTCGTTTCTGACAAGTTGCCCAACTTCGCACAAAAAAAGGCGTAACAATGCTGTGCACGCATGAGAATGTCCGATGTTCCACATTCTTGAGGTCCGAATTAGAAATTCAAATCCGAGCTCCAGATGCCCTCAGCAGCTTCCTCGTAGGTGGCCTACCAAAGCAAGAAACAGGTTGTGATTTTCCAGAGTCGAAGCCCAAGCCACCACCGGCTTTTCTCCTTCTATACATATATATACAGCCCAGGTCCTGCTCCAGGGCGATGAAATACGGGTATAGTAAGAATGCAGCCAGGGCTAGCTCTCCAACCCAACCAACCAACCAACCAGCTCCCTTTTATCATCCTGCCAAGCAATTAAGCATCCCGCACGGCCCTTGTAAATAATTAGGCCGTGTAAATTAATTAGCTGACTTGAGGCGTTTTGCACTGTATCGGGAAGGCTTCGTCAAACGCCAGTTGCCACTGCCGCCTTCTTTTTTTCTGCAAAAAAGGGATTCGCGGATATTCTCTACAAATCACACTCAGCCTTTGTTAGAATATTTGAGGATCCGACCAATCAATGGACAGCTTGGAAGATAGGGTTTTATAGGGATGTGCACTGCAAAATTTTAGTCTGTTGGTGGACAGGAATTGAAAATGGGAAAGTTGTGATTTCTAAATATTAATGCAGAACCTTAAAATACATGTTTTAAAAAGTCATTTGCAAAGTAGAAATTATTGGGCCGTATTCAGAGTCAACAACAAGAAGTTAGTGCAGTGCTTTAAACCACATGACCCAGTTCACTAAGAAAAGTCGTATGCAGAGTCGCACTTTAGGCCTAGTGCGGGCCTAGTGCGGACTTAGTGCGACCCTGCTAAAGCGGTGCACTAAGGCAAAACTTAGTGAAGGGGACCCATTGTATTTAGCAATGAGCGAGATTTATTTGGTTAGTTTATATTTCTATTTAATTATTTTATACCTCCTGATCAGACAATTGGTTCTGGATACAAATTATGGGGAAGAGTTAGAGATATGTACTAATTGACAGGGAGCATTAAATATATGGGGTTTGCCTGTGGGTGTGTGAGCACCAGGGATAGGTTTGCAATCCATCATCCATCAGTTCTTCCTTCCTGCCTGCCTTTCCAGGCGGATGTAATTCGCCAAGGCCATAATGGAAAATCGTAATACATTTTGTCCTTGCGAGCAACAATGCTTGAGGGCGGTAACAATCCCTCCAATCCCATAATGGCCCGGGGCATCGTCGCCTAGGCGACGCTGCCGATGTCAGCTCCATCTGACTCGCAATTAACTTCCGCTTCTCCTTCCCGGCTCCAAAAAGCATAGCCCCCAGGCAATGAATCATCATCATCATCATGATTATCATTATCATCATCTCTGTTTCTACCGTTACATGTTGCGTTTACGGTGCATATATTTCGTGAAACGTGAGACGGTGATGCTCCTTTCCATTTTTGTTGTGGTTGGTTCAAGTGCAGAGAATTTCAGATTAATTGATGTTGATATTGGGGGGGAAGGGAAGACTCTCGAGAAGGATGAAATTTAATGCCGAAGAAGGTTGCGCAGAAATTGGTCTGGAGAAAAGCGGAGGTTGAGCCTTGCAAGATTGTCATCTTGGCAGAGAATATACGGCGTTTCATGATTCTTCTGGGGAAAAAGAGAAGGGACCAAAAAAATAGGCAGTAGAAAGCAGTGTTTTTCCTCTTTCTCTCCGAATAATTGGTTTCTTCGTAGAGGAAATGGAATTCTTGCGTCAACAAGATTAGGAGAAAAAAGATGGCATCAGGCGCGCGGGGAAATGGAAGTAGAAATCCCACGCCGAAGACGACGCCTCCACCATAATACACGAAATTCTCAGATTCCCATCCAAAAAAAAAACTATATGGTTTCCTACCAACCAAAAAGTGTCAACCTGCACATTCAGGGTGTCAGCAGACTGGGTCCTGTGGAGTGTCACGATTACCATCTCATCAGGCGGCCTTCCTGAATGGAAGAGTCCTCTCCAGCACGCCCCAGATGATATCTGCCCGGGGCAACGTGGATTTGCATCCCGGCACGCTCGTTAACTCCATACCCTCCGCCAAACTATCAGCATCAAATCGGCCATTTGCTAAAACCTTCAGCCTACCTCCCCCCGTCCCATTTTATTCGCCGACGGCCATCTTACCCGGTTACCCTACCAAAACAATGAGTGCCCGTTTTTGATTGTCGCCGAGTGCCGCTCATATCCAGCCTAGATCAGCGCTTGGCTGCTTATTCCAGGAGGTGGAAATGAGGAAAAATGGTCACCCTGTTGTTCATCAGCAAAATGGCGCCTAGGGCTACCCTCCTGCCTTCCCCCCATAAGAACTTTTCTGTGCTGCCCTCTTTGCCAAGGGATGAGGAGTGAGTCTTGCTCCCTCCTTCTAATCAGCCTAGGCTTAATCCTTCACCTGCCCCGTGGTAGTGTTGTCTTAATTTACTTAATGATTGGGAACAAAGCACAATGAGGCCCCTGGGCCTCACCGGAGCCACTTAATATATCGCTCCCCTGCTCCAATGTGAAATGGGCCCATTCTCTCCCACCCAAGTGTCCCATAAGTCATATCCACATGCTCATCAATATGATCAGAAAAATGTCTCGTGGTCGCATATATGTGAACAGTGTTACATATTCCTGCTCCATGATCCTCACTATCTGACAAGGCAAAATGTTCGGTCGACAAATGACAGCCCACCTCTGTTAATGATTCTCCCTCACTAACTCCCCCTCAATTCCATCAGATATGCAGTCTTCCTCCTGGGAGAAGCGATTGAGGTGGCGCACTCCCCACATTAATAGTGTCCCCGATGACTTTGAGCATGAAGGCAGCAGAGAGAGGTGGTTGGAGGGATGAAACCGCAGAATAATTGCAGTGGTGCCGTAGGTGAGTCTCATCCAGCAGCCTTGAGGGCCGGGCTGCTGAGTTTGCATTGGCAATGGGGCTTGGCAAAGAGGATTGCCGAAGAGGAGGTGAGTCCCCAGGGAGTAGCAAGAGTCCTGAGGGACATGCCATCAGCTTGGATCATCATCTCTCTCTCTCTACTCCCCCAGCTTTGCCACAACCGTCCCCCTTTTTTGTCCCCAGCAATATCACCGCGTTATGCCAGCTATCTTTATAGCCCCCATTACGCCGTGAAATCCGATTTCGGGGAACGGGAATGAGGAAAAGTGGGCGGTTGGTTTCTGCTGCTGGAGACATTTCATCCCCACCGACCCTGCAGCCAGCACCACCTGACATAGGCATGCAAACCATAGTGCGTTGGTAAACCCAGCAGGTGCGCTGATTCATTCGGAGGCATGCGCATCGGACCGGTCAAGAAAAAGGTTACCATACATATACAGATGGGAGGTGGCACGACTTGTTGTTGCCTTCATCCAAATTCTAGCCTAAGGCTTGAAATAAAAAAGAGGAACCTGGATCGGCGGCAACACGTTTAGTCGCCTGCGGAGTCCTTAGCAAGTCTTGCACCTGTGAAGCAGGCTTCCCGCTTCGCATCGGTTGCATACTCGACAGGATAAAACATTTCGGCGGATTAAGCCGCGCATGCGTATACTCCAGCCTAACTCTCAGGAATGAGTAATCCATCAACTATCCATGCAACGGCACCGTTCTATCGTTTGTTTTAATTCTACGCAAAGTTGAGCGCATTTCATGCCGGTATTCTCTGCGAATTCCGCTTTGTATTCAAACAAACGACTCAATTTGCGGTGTACCGGCTTAGTGTCGCTCACAGGCCTTGAAACCGAACAGATTCAGCATATGGCCAGGGCACGAGCCGGTGGTTTCAATAAAAAAATGTTGGGTTCGTCCAAGCGTTGCTGATACCAAACGACAGGTGAGCGTCAACACGAGCTTGGTGACAAACCCTGCCGATTGTCCTCTGCCAGTGTCTGTAACAAAATCGGGTCCTCTTTCTCTCCGCTTTTTTATTGTTATCCTGAAGGGAATGAAGGCGCCTGTTTTGAGTTGCACATGGCCGCCAAGTCACGCCCAATCATGTCAATGCCACTGGGCCATTTGGGGCTGGGGGGGGGGAACCAACCAATACCTCCCTTCGGGCTACGATTTACTCTTTCCAATTAATCGGACCTCCCTAGTCCCCCGGATTTTGCACAGGACAGGGAAATAAAGGATAAGGGGAGGAAAAAAAGGGGATAACAATGGAGAGGAAGACGGTGGTGGGAAGCCTTGCCATTTTGTTTACTTTGGGTTTGTTCAAAGCACGTAGGCCTACTGAGCAAACGTGTAACATAATGTAATTGCGTTGGCAATATTTAAAGCTACATAGAACATATATGCAGTTTCTATGCAATAATATCTATATTAACCGCTATTCAGTTTGACGTAAAGTCGAAGAAAGTATTAAAGGAAACAAAATTAAAAATTCAATTGTTTTATGCATGTAGTATGCTATTAACATCTTTCACATCCGGTACTTTAATTTTAGGTCCAACAATGATGTTGCAATTTTATCCAAAAACTGACTCAGCTGGATACAGAAATGTCACATTAATATGATTTTTTTATACATTTTTGGGCCTTTCATATAGTGGTAATTTATAGACAAAAACTAATTTAACTGCTCACCAAACCATGGTGTTTATAGTAAATAGTATAGTTTTCCGGTGTGCAGGATTTCAACACATGATTACGCAATGTTACAACTTTTTGTTACAAGAGTAAAACAGGTTTCGCGATTAGCTTCCATGTATAGCATATTGACCTGATCAATTAAGGATTTTAATATTTAACCGCCTAGTTTGCAGATTAATTACATGATCGACCTGTTGTGGTAGCAGTCCTACTACCAAACAGCTCGAATTTTTTATGGTCAAAATCGGCTATACTTTGTGTACAAATTGTGTGAATATGGAAGTATTTTGCTCTTTTTTATATACAAAAAATGTAATTTCAGCTCTGCTGTTTTAAACCCCGTGATTCTCATAATTGCTTTCAAGGGAGGCAGAACTTGTTTACCAAAATTGTTTCATAGAACACTATCATTTTTGTCTGTGATTAATGGCATGACACAATAATGGCAACGCAGTTGTATTCTCAGCCAATTTTCACAAGTCTGAAACCACGTAAACAACGTTAATTAAAAACTCGTTTCTGACGATTTTCCAGTAGACTTCCCCAAAATTTCCCCCCCTTCTGTCTTATATGAAACAACCCAACATTAATAGCCTTATAATGCCCAACCTCATTAGCGGGTGAGCACAATAATAGCCGGGAAATGCACATGAAAGAGATGGAAGGTAGAGCTATGAATGGAATAGCAAATGCTATCGGGAGAAATGTAATTCACAACGTTGCTGGTCCAAACGGCTGCTGACATCAATACCTTGTGACATTCAATGTCATTCTCTGGGGATTCAATGGCTGCCGGCCTGACGGCAATGACTGCAAGCTGCAGGGGACACTTTTTCATGTCGCCTATCCTCCCGATGCCGGGCCCTTTGTCAACCCACCGATTGTCAACATTTTCTCCTTTAATTGCGAGCCAATTGTTATTTGCATCCTGCGCCCATAGAGCATGTTTAACATATGAATTTGTAAGGTGTCACAAGACTCATCACCTACGTGCATGTAGTGCTGCTTTCCCACCGAGAGAGGCAGTGGTGTGCATAGCGCCACCTGGTAGTCTTGCCGAGTTTTGGCAGCGTATTTCCCTAAACGACATATACATTGGAAGTGACAAGTCAACTCTGGACCAACCCAACTGTGACATCGCCTTTGTGAAACTCGACCAAGTAATATCCTCTCCCGTGTCGGAAAGACTCGGTCCGTACCAAATTCCATTACTGGACAAATGACCCGTAAACAAACCAGACTATAAATCTGATTATCCCATCAAGATTCAAAGGCCGTTCCTGCCCCCCTACTTTCCATGAAGAGTGCGTGCAAGCCCAAATGTAGTTTCCAATATGGTTTTGGGGAGAGGGGGAGAGAAATAGTTTTTCCCCCCCCCCATCTTTTTCTAGGGGGATAGTAAAAGAGCCGTGTCTGATGGCGGATGAGAGCCTTTGACGTCAGCGATAAAAGGGCTGGATGGGCGAGCCTGGGCCCTGCTGATTGCGCGCCTAATCACATTGCCTCATTAGGGAGTCGGCCGATCAGAAAAGTATCAGTCCAGGACTCTAGGGGGGAAAACGGTGGAGGATATAGAGGGGGGGTAGTTTGAATTATGGCCGTTATTGGGGACCCGGTCCAGGAGGGAAAACGAGCTTTGAAAATTTTGTAGCTCCCCACCCCTACATCCCCATCTCCATTTCTCACAGGAATATAAGAGACTCTGGACTCCACTGGTTTTATAGACTAATGTGGATCTGAGACTCAACATTAACTCAGGATGATCAAATTGCAATTTCAGCTCAGTTGAACCCTTAAATTAAATAGCTAAATAAATGATCAATTGCACTCAACTGGGAATCTGGCATTAGTTTATTTGAAGTGTAGGCTTCCGGAATCCAGTTGCCGAAATTCTTAATGTGAAAGGCGGCTCCAGGTTGGTTTAAAAGGTTTCGGCGCCTTTTGTTTCATGTTTGGGTTTACGTTTCCCATCCGCACATGGTTTACCCTGGTCCTGTATTTATTTCATAGGAGATGGCAGTGGCGTCCGATTTGCGGCCAAGTGACATCAGGTTCATCTGTCACACGTTGAGTTGTTTTGGTGAGGGGGTTAAAAGGGCTTTGTGGTGGAAAAGACGCCGATTTTTGCAGCTAAACAAACATGGCGGCGGAATTGAGACGGCACACATTGGGGGCATCACATGTTGGAAGAAAAGGAGGGCAGAAGGAATGTTGGCATGAGACCACCGGCAGGAAGAGAATAATCATCTGCGAAAGGAAAGAGGAACCACTTTTTGCCAAGAATCCTTCACATCCCATCCATCCTTCAATCACGGAGGCAGACTTTTTTGACATTTTTGCGCTTCACAACAAAGACCGCACATTCGTGTCGTGCCGCGACGGGGCCCTCGGGGTGACCAATAATTGGGGGGTCATTTTAACAATTAGAAAGTGTTTTTCGCGGGCCGCCCACGGCAACTCCTTTCGTGGGGTTTGAAAATCAGCGGAAACAAAACTGGTGTTGGTGGATCCCAACTTCACGCAACGAGAACAACACAGACGCAACAATTATTCTAACAATGTCGCTGTGTTATCAGATCCTCTTCAAGCTGACATCTGGCACCCCTTCTGTCGCCCCCTCCAAAAAATATTATTCAACCCCGCCCCCTTATGAAACAGCAATTTTAATAATCCCTATGTCTCCCCCTTCACCCTCTACTTTTCCTCGAAAGATAAATGAGCGAATTATTAGGCAATGGTGGGGGCTGGCATCCATTTGCATGGACACCCCAATACACCAGCAAGTCAGCTTATGGGTCCTCTTGTGGGTCCCGCAGGGCGGTTCGTTTGAAATGGGATCCCCGCAAATGAAGTCTTTTGGCTCGCGGAAAAACGTATTAGGGCCGACGGGGGGAGAAATGATATTGCCGCCAGGGGATACTCGGCGATGATGGTTCAAGCCCACGGTTTTTTTGGATGGTTGGTCCTCACACCCACCAAAGTGCTGTCAAACGTGAGGCATACCAAACACGAGAGCAAAATAATTTTTTTAAATGTTCATATTTGCCACAAATATTATTGCCACATTATGTGCTTATCAGGTGTGATGTGATATCAAAGAGGATGTAATGATTGTTGAAAAGTGCCCTATAAATTTTAATTTGTGGCGTGTCATGCCATTTCTTTCCGCTTGGGATGGGCAGCAAACGGTAACCTTTCTTAGACTTGAGCAAATATGCAGAGGAAATCTGGCAGGTTTTTTTCACCTCAAGTTTGGCCAACTTGATTGGGCACTTTTTATTCATATTGACGTGGTTGCATGATCAGGGCAGGAGCGTAGGATGTGCGTTGATGACAAAATTACAAACGCGATGTGGATGGTGAACACGCGCCTGGACCATGAAGATAATTATGTGTAAGAAACTTACATGAAGGGTAGGAAGGTGTGCTGCTATACACCCATCTCTGTATGAGGATTTTAGATGCTCTGAAGTCCAAAATGATGCTAAAATCTGCAACACAATGCATTCATAGTGCTATTACTTTCTATGCGATTATATGTGACATTTTTGTAGACTATAAATATACTGGCACCTTATTCGTGACAGTCATCGTTATGTCACTCTCATGACATTGTTTCATTGGACAGACATTTTACAGGTTGTCCATTATTTACATTCATATGATGCAGACAGTGAAGCGTGACATTTCGGAATACATAAATTTAACTTACTGCATGATGTTTGAGTCAATTTGGAAGCCGGCCGTGGAATGATAAATAAATAATGAATCTATATTAATGCAGTATTAATGAATTTACTCTGGCCAACTAATTACGGCTGAAAGTACAATGATAAATATGTTATAATTGTGCTACAGAGTGCAACAACTAAACTTTAATGATGAAAAAATAGTGGGAATATTTACGAAAAACGCGATAAATTTATAACAAACCGTTTAAGACTTTCGGAGCACTTATTTGAACGCTTGTAAGGTATAAGGTGTGATGTGACCTCCAGCAGTATCCTCATCTGAAGGAAAAACATAAACGCAGCAAAATTATGCATTTGGACCAAGTTTGTGTTTTTGTTAGTAGAGACTTGTACTCAACCTTCCCGTTGGCTACATACATTACTGCAATTCTGGTGCACTTACGCATATTATACTTTGCAAGTGAGCCAATTTTAGCAAAAGACTCCAATATAATATGCAATAAGGAGCTAAAATTAACCATATTACTACACAACGTGTGCAGTAAATTTTTGTAAGAATGATTATTATTTTATATCGCCGATATTGGTAAGATGTATTTTTAAGGTTCCTCGATCGCACGTTCTGAAGTACCATATCTGCAAGTGAGATGAAGTAGCTATGCCCCTGGGCCAGAACCTTAAAAAAGAGAGAGAAAAGGTGGGGGTGGGGTAGGTTGAAGAGAGGATGTTGCTGCCAGAAGCACTCGGTGAGAGGCAGCAACCCCAGGCTCTCCCAGCCTCTCCCCCCAGCATCAACCACCCCACGCAAATCCTTACACACCCTTTACCTCCCATCCTTTTGACGGTCTCCTCCAATCAGCAACGTGGTACTTTCCGGGCATGCCCCAAGGCGGTAGGATCAAGTCGGGGGGGTTTTCGGATGGTGGTGGTGTTGGGGAGGCATGAATCTCAAGGTCCCCCCCCTCCTGCATCCATGGTCCCCCCCCCATGGTGGTCTCTCCCCTAGTATATAGTTACTGCGAGTTCCCGCCCCTCAGCTTCCCATAGGCTGCCTACTGAACTATCGATTCGCTTCGGGGACGACCCCCATACGACTCCCAAATGTACAGAGAAAAAAAGGCCAATATAACGTTATATGGGACCATCTTATAATATGGCTCCCCAATTTTCGTAAGGTGCGTATGTGGGTGTGTGGGATGCACGTGATGTAAGCGCCACTGGCGCCCTGTCCAACATTTAGGAAGCAACCACACTGGAAGTTCCGATCGTGCGCCATGGTGTGTTCTCCCCTCCTCCCCATTTCCCCCTCCATCCCCCTTCTGTAAATGGCGAGCCCCCCCCTAGCGCCCTACATAGCAACTCCCTTCGCTCGCGGCAAGTCCATCCCCGCCTCCGCTCAAGACCTGACCCGACCGACCTGGTCTTTGACCTGGCTTGACCCTTAGTGTGACCCTAGGGTGGGAACCCCCCTCGGAAAAGTAGAAGTGGGCGGCTCCTCAACTTCAGATCTTTTGTTTACATGAGACTGCTGCTTCTGTAGGCAAGAGCCGGGTACAGGTGTCGCGGCCACGTGACCCCATCCACTCGAGGTCGACCTGAGTGACCAGACTGGCGACGGTGCCCTACGCTTCCTCGCACGCGGCGGGCTGCCGGGCACCCCCGCCCCCGCCCATGGCCATGTCATTCCTCGCGCTCGACTCCAACTCATGGCAGGTCAGTAACTAACAAGCATGTCTGCATGATTTGGGGGGGAATGTTCCCCATTGTTGGTGGAACAATGTGTGGTGATATTTTCCCAAGTGCGTTGGGGTGCCATCCAATTATCAATCAATCAATCCGTACTCGAGAACCCTTGCGGGGACATGGTTTCAAACAGGTTAACGGGGATTGATATAATTTATGCTACCAATTACCTATCACAACTGGTAATAAGAACCCGATACACACTTTACAGTTTGCCAAACTATGTGTCTTTTCGAAGGCCAACCTGTCAATTCATTACATCTAATGCAGTATTCAAATCGAGGCAGGTTGATTCATGTACATTTGACAAGTGGAATTAAACATGCTTCATTAGTAGTGTCAATTGCTATGTCGGTTTGGTAATGTGGCATGTCCAACAAAAAAATGCTAAGTTTTCAATTGGTTAGTGAAACGCAGTACTGTAAGACATATGACGCAGAAGGAAGTTTTAATATGCGCTATATTTCCGGGTACTGTTGCCGGTATGTGTTTATCTCAACTCCCATAAAAGGCATCAATGTCTTTCGATTAAACGGACCTTCAAAAACACATTGTTACATTTGACTCCCGGGTGTTGCCTTGATTATCCGGCTCTTTGGTGGAAATCCGCGCATATTGCACAACCCTGCAACTTTCCCAATTATTTCTAGGCAAAATATCTGACGTTATAATTACCCGACATAACCTCGTATAGATTATGTTGAGCAAAATTTTTTCGCCAAACTGATTGATTGGGCGCGCGCAATTGGAACCTGTCAGAAGGGTGGTTTCCAGTAGTTTGAACCTGCTGCTTGAACCTTGGGCTCCTAAGTTTGCGCTTGTTGGGGGGAAATTCCCCCGAGTAAACATGCGAGAGTTTACGCTGAAGGCCGCGAATGTGAAGTTGCATGCCGTGAGATATTAAGCGGCCGGTAAACATCAAAACTGCGACGAGGCAAAAGACTCTTTTCGGCTTTTTCCTAGCTGAGTTTTTTTTAAATCCCTTAACCACAACCCCAACCATTTTATATAGCCAGGGTTCTCTTTTATGTACATGTATATAGCTGTTCGGTCCAAAAAAAAATAGCTAGCCCGCAATGAAACACCGGATAAAAAGCTGACATCCGCACTTCACTAAGTAGTGAAAGCTGCTAGTCCAAATGATGGAAGTTGTGCAGATTTAACTGGGGGAAAAAGAACGTTGTTTTAGCATGCGTAGGTGTCAATAAAATGAGCCATTTTCGTGGATGTATACAAAGGTGGGAGCGGCCCTAAGGGCAAAGCAGCTAGTTGATCATGGTGCCCAAACACTGATAAGGACAGCGCCAACCTGCCAAAACTGCTCCCTAGGTGGAGCCGTTCAAAATGACCTTATCGCCGGTCTGCAAGAGGTCACAACCAGGGTTTTAATCCGGTTTATGCCCAATTGAAGCATCACCCAGCATCACACTAACTTTCGATTCAAACTCTTTACCGTCTCTGATTGTTATTTTAAAAAAATTTTAAACGAGGGGGTGTTTTGTCTGGTAAATAACTTCAGACTTGTCACAGCTTACCGTCAGTCCCAGTTCGATAATTTGTCAGCTCTGTCTTGTTGTAAAGAACTTTCCATGCCCATTTCCTAGAAGTTAATTTTTATAATTTCAGCAGAATCATAAAAAGTATGTGTGTCATGCCGAGTGCCGTCACATGGTATAGCTGTAGTAAATTCACATATGTGCCAGTAGAACGGTCACAATTCGAATTGCTAGTGGACCAGATTTGTGGAACATATTTCTTCATAATTTATATTTGCCACGAATTTAGTGCCTCTTTCATATGAATATTTTAATGGACATAATGAATTATAAGAAACTCTTTTAACAATAAGAGCCCAATGTCTATAGTATAGAAGCGTTAGTCTTACACTAGTCTGACAGTGAGTTCATCTCAGCAGGAGCCAGGATGAGATGGAGAAAAATATTATCAGCCTCACGTCCGAGGAGAATTTCCTCCCTATTCCCGGTTATTCCACGATTCTATCCCTGCTGGGGGGGAAAAAAAGTCGGTCCAGAGATCTCCTTCAGCGCCAAATCGCATTGCGGGAAACTCGATCCTGGATTTCCGTCTGCAATCTGAATATAGTGTTGGGGGGGTCCTGCTTGGATGCTGGGAGAGATTGGGAGGGAGGATTTTATTCCATTTTACTTTCCGGTGGTGAGGGGAAATTGGAGGACTGGAGTATAAGGCAGCCCAAAGGAGCCTAACTGCATGCCTATGCGTGTAATAGCAACTGGAGTAAAAAATATTGGTATATAGAGGTCAGGCAGCAGTTTGTGGCAGAGGAGGAAATGAAGAATTGATTCGAATGTGGGAAGGCGATTGGGCAGAATTGGGCGCCGTTCAATACCGAACAAGCCAATGGGAAGAAGATGGTGATTTTGGGTGGCGCAGGCGAGAAAAGGCGCCTTTAGCTGCTGGGGCCTCTCTCACATACCAGCAGCAATGTTTTGGACCGACCGGAAAAATCCGGGCTAAAAATGAGCCGGCAGCATCCAGCCGAGCAGACACAACGAAGTATGATAATCAGATGATCAGGAGGAGAGCGGCGGGCATATGTGCCCATAAGTGCTGCTCTCATCCCCGTAAAAGCAGAAAATTGCAATCCATCAGCGCCCCTCCCCAAGTTGACGGTCCCCGCGACTTATTTCGGAATTAATCAACTCCGTAAGTAGATTAACTTCTCATCAAACTATCAAACTTTGAATTATCGATTGATGGCTTCACTAATCAGTTTCCAATCTTCGCGCCCACATGAACACGATGGAGATGAAATGATGTTATCTTAAAACCCCTGGTTGGACGCCCAAGGTGACTGTTGCACCAACTGCGATTAATATCCCAAATGGACACTTAAGCCGTGTACCTACTGTCCAGTTCTAATTAGCAGTAGTGCACGTCCGAATTAGCCGGTATTAAGAAGTGACCATGGCAGGTCTTGGGGGGGTATGCAGAGTATCCTTCCATTAATTGAAGTGCAATTTAGTAGATGCGAGGGTAAGCTTAGGGTAAGCTCCAGGGGAGAGAGGGGTTACCTGGTCAGTTGTGTTGGCGCAAAAGTGGGGATGGGATTGATCTCTGCAAAATTTTTGCCAGGCTCACTTACATATCCCCTCCCCTATCCCCTCTCCTGTACCTATATCCCTTTGCTGGCTAATCGCCCTCCAACGCCAGATGAAATGAAAGTTGTGCGCACAGGACCCCCCAGGCCAAATTTTTTGGGGACGAGCCAACATCGCTCCGGATTTTCGCCCACAGGACCCTTTTTTCCGGAGGAATCACACTGCAGATGAAGTCATCAGTAAAACCATGTCTGCGTACCCCCGATCGCTCCATCCCTCCCCCAGGTCACACTTTGCAACTCAATCTAGATACAAGTTCCAGATCAGTTTTTGGCTCCAACATTCTGACCAGTGTGTAAAATGTAGGCAGAATTCATCACCCATTTTGGGCATCGTGAATTTCACTGTGCTTTTAAATTCATGAGGTACAATATTTTGTGCCTTTTCCATAAGTGGCGGAAAATCTGGGGGTGTTTCGCTAGCTTTTGGGCAACTAGCGGCGGCCTTTCACTAATCAGGCGGCGGATGCGGATTAGGAACAATAGGTTGCATCTGAATCCGGCATCCAGCGCTGGCTTCGGTTCAATATCCCCCCCCCCCTCCCAACTGAGACCACCCTCCCACCCTGGCCTCACGTATCCTAAACCCAGCCTGGAGCTAAAATGGCAAGCTCCTGCTCCGGACACCCGTTTCCCCCCCCCGAAAAACCCGTATCCTGTCACTGCAGCAACCCGCATGACAACCGAAACGCGTAGGTTGCGGATATGTCAGGATAAGTATGCATAATGAGTGAGGGGGGGTGTGTGGGTGGGTGGGTTAGGAGAATGTGATAGCACTAGGAGGAGCAGCTAGCCCTAAAGTTGAAAATGCTGTTGGCGGTCAATGCAACGGGGATCAGATAACAAGAGTCAAAAGAGCGGGGGGGTATAGTGGGGGATGGAGAGGCAAAAGAGGGGGTGGAAAACCACTCCCATCAGCCCTCTTAAGTAAGATGGTCGGTTACCGGCACGCTTCGGGCCCCGGATTCTCTTGTTATTCCTAGCCCCTCCATCCGGGGGCTTCCCGGATGGAGCTTGTTTTCCATCCAGTCAAACTCCCAGGGTTATCAACCGGATCCCTCCTGCTGCTGCAACAAAAGAGGAGGACTAGGGAGGAGGAGGGGGGGGGGCAGCTGCTGCTTGCAATACCACAAGTACTTGGGGACATTGAGTGTGTCCGGATTTTTGGATATGTGGAGGTGTGGGAAAACCAGGGTGTATTATTAGGCGTGGAAGTGGCCTGACTGATGGTGTCAACAATGGGTCGGATCAAGTAGGGGGGGTATGAGCCCTACTTCAGAACCGTTTATACTGATGGCCTGGATGTTATCCTAAGGACCGTCGACTGTTTGGTGGAAAGCAAATACGTGTTTTCACTGTGGTGTCACTTGGTTCCCATTAACGCAACAACGTATCAATAAACTAAAATTTCAGAAATTGTCCAGCAACCTGCATATCTTGATTAATAAGAAATTTGATATAGGACTGCAGCAAAGGCTATTCAGAGTGGGTCAACACAATAATCGCGTTTGGGTGTGGTCATTATATTAACCTCATTTGGCACAATGCGGATATTTCCGGACAAGGGAGCCCGGCTATTATGCCCCTGTGAAATGGCCAACAATGATTCACTTCACATGTGTCTTGAATAGATTTATGAATAGTTCCCCATAATAGTCCCGGGATTGATACAAAAGAGGGGGGGCTAACATCTCACCCTGAGGGAGACGTGTTAACTTGTCAAAGCTAATTGTTCCTACCGGGATGAAATAACCCGACAATGTCTAGGGAAAACGAGAAGAGAAAAGAACCGGCGGGGGTGGTAGCAGTTACTGTATTACAAACCTGACTTCCTCTTCCCTCCATTTTTTATCAGTTGGGAGGCAGCTCCCAATGAGACTACATGTGTCAGTTTTCCATGAAGCCAATGTCCCAGAGGCAATATGTGTAGCGTGAGTGGGTGTAGGGGGACGGCGGGAAATTTTTTTTGCAAAAAAAAAAATGGGCTGGTGGTAGGGACTTTTTTGGCGGATTTGGAGTATAGTGGATGGGAAAAGAGTGGTGGTAAAGTGTAGGGTGGGTGGGGGAGAGGGGGGGGGGTTACCTTGCACATTTTCATCAAAGGCGCAAAAGTGAGCTTTTCAGTCTGGGGGTAGAGAGAGAGCCCTGGACCTCTCCCAAAAGGGCTCGCGGACAAAATGAGCGTTCGGATTTCTGTGAAAATGACTGCTGGGGCTGGCGGGCAATCCTGATTCCGACGGATGGCAACATGATATTCGCATCCCCCTCCCCTCCCTCCTCCTCTGTGCACCCCCTTTCAAATGGGCAGTCCTAGTCGGCGCCCCCCCGCAGGCTAAACAGCTGCCTGTTCCCACACACCGCGTGCATTTGGGAAGAGAGGAGGAGAAAGGGTGTGTCCTCCCCACTTCCATCCACCCAACCCATCCCTACTCTCCATTCCCTGCAATTCCACACATGTAACACACTCAACAATTCACTTCAGACGGGATTCATTACCGTATTCGTCTGCAATGAGCCTAAAAAAAAACTGACTTCAACTAGGCCTACAAGCAGTGAAAATGTACTACACTGAATTCCCATTTGGAATTAAATACCTACATTTTTGTCCAGAATTCGTGAACGTCCTGTATCGTAACAAAAATTGTTGAAGGTTATTCGAAAGCATGCCATCAGAAATTTCGGAACATCCTTCACATGAGTTGGAAGTGAGGTAACCCATTTGCAATTCATCTCCTCAATTACGGCGTTTGAAAGTGGTACACCAAACAGAATTCCCAAGCTCCACATTAGCGCGTATATGCAAACCTCTCGTGCTCTATATAGACACTGGATATATACGGATAGAGAGCCTTTCTTTGTTGAAACTGTTGAAAAACATGGGGGGGATGGGTTTTGCTGCCAGAAGCACGCAATGATCTTCTCACTCGATTAAACCGTTTTGCGTTTACGCAATCAATCCCAGCGGCCCAACCTGCTGAAGAAGGAGTTCTATTAACATGTAAATAGCCTCGGGACTATTTCTTGGGCTGGCTTGGGCTGGCAGGCAGGCAGCAAGAAATGGATGATGATGCCTGCGAGAGAGAGAGTGAGGAAGAGGAGGGTTGAACGATACACTTCTATTCAGAATAAGCGATGTTCCTAGCTCAATTCCCAGCTGTCAGACTCTTACTGAACAGTCCACAGGTATTTGCTTAAGAAGTGGAAATTACTGTCTCGATTTTTTCCCTCATGGTTATCAATCTTGTTACGTTCCCTCTTCAACTCTGGGCATTCATCGTTGAATAGCTTATGTAGCTCACAATATATGCTGAAAAAATGTGGAACTACTTTTGCCGCAGTGCACCTTAAGCGGAGGAGTATATAAAGGCTCTTTGGAGCATATAACATAATGATATAACAATGCCGATGACTACAGGTTGAGTAATGGCAAAGCCCATGTCTCACATGGTCCAATGTGACTAATAGGTTCCCTTGTAAATCAGCAAGCGCCATCTAGCAGAAGAGAGCTCACAAAAAAGGCAGCCGAGAGGCAAAAATTGGGTCTAATTTGACAAGCGCGTGAGAGACGAGCCCAAGAGGCTAATTGCACGCGTCAGAAGAGCTTGAAATAAGGTAAGAGGCGTTTAGGCGCGAGTCGACAAGAGGTTTAATGAAATAATGAGTTTCATTGGTGGGCTTAGGAGCCACAAGCTAGTTATTTGGGGGGCGCAAAGTGTTGTTGGGGTCGGGAAATGGCCTCAGAGATTATTAAGAGGGGCTGCATGCGCGTGTGGAAAGCTGGCACAAGCAAAAGGGTGCCCCTTTCTTGGCTTGCCACACTTTGAAAAATGACCTCCCAAATCCACAAATTGCCCTCCTGATTTTTTTGAGAGATGTTTGGCCTGTGTCGTCGGGTTATATATTTTTTAAGATTAATATCAGTTGAAACGTAAGTAATGTTCCGGCTTGAAAATTGCATAAGTTGCATTTGTTCCGATTCAGGGTTGTATTTCAAAACGGGACATTGGTCAGGTATCCTGTATCCAAATCTGAACCGAACTACATGGTTGGAATTAATGTAAAACAATTTTAAACCACACAGTATTGGGTGCAAAGTGTGTCGGCATTTTCTGAGGCCAGAATCAGCACCCGATTTGGATTTCCTGATGACAAGAAGCTTCAAACCCCAGCTTCCATCGGCTCCTCATTCCTTTCGTTTGGAATTCCAATTGGAAATCATTGAAAAGAACGCCCCCCAATCCCCCCTCCCTCACTCCCACCCCTCAGAATCCTCAATCCGATGTCTTTGCTTGGCTTTCCTATTTTCCATCCTATTTTTCAGAGGATGGTAGAGGGGGGATGGAAGGAAAAAAAAGTGAAGGAAGCAGAAAAAAGCTAAACTGGGGGACCAGATTGCGGCTTATCCTCCCCACCCCTCCTACCCCCTCTTTTTTTTTTCTTGAGACGAAGACGACAGATTCGCCCCAAAGCCCTGCGGCTTTTCCAAAGGAAAAGGAGAACGAAGACGGAAGAGAGAGACAGAGCCGAGTGAGAGAAGTCCTCAAAATGGTTGCAATGGAAGCAGATCGAAATGGTGGATCCGAGTGCAATGCAGGTCGGGAAATTGAGCGAGAGAGGCGTGAAAAAGCCAATAGGGACGGCTCCAAGCAGCTGCATCGGCCTCTATCCTAACCTTGTTCCCACCGATTCTTTTTGCTATCCAGGTTCGTCTTTTTGTATGTATAGCGTGCATATAATGGTGCCAAAAACCGGTGAAAAAACCGGGTGGATTATCATTTTTAGAAGGTACATACAGATTCCACAATGATTTATATAGAGAATGTCACACACTGGCCTTATTGACCTATGTGTTGCCTACAAGCATTTACAAACGGAAAGGCTTTTGGGATTGGCTGGACAAAAAAAAAAGTTGGTTTTGTCATATTTTTCACCCCACTTAGTTACAATGAGGGAGTGCAAATAATATCTCGTTACGCCACAAAAGACTGCAGTTAATCATTTTTCCAATTCAAAGCAGGCTTGTTGAAAAGACCAGATGAAACCACACCTTTCCACCCATAGGCGTATTGTACGGTGTTAGAATTAACACCATGAATTTTTTAAACCTCGCACACATCTGTCGGCAATCACACATATGGTCCAAGTGATATATTTCCGTATACTTTTTCTCCAGAAAGAGCACCAGCTCGATCTCATTTCTCATTTGCCACGCCCAGGAACAAGGATCAGAACCATCTAGCGCTCTAAAAATACGAGCTGGGGATGCATATAGTTCTTTGATAACCCCTGCCGCCTAATTGTGACAAATTTTGGGCGTAGCGCGAAAAGTCCCCCGACAGTTTAAGCCCACGATTAATGACACTCTTAAGCGGCAGGTAATTATCTAGCAATCATTTTCTATGTCGTCTGGGCTTGCCCACCTGCTCACTACATTTCCTCTGCTTCCAATGAGTGGTTCTTCACTGTACATTCCTCCCTGTTATGCAATACCACGGTAAAAGGTCAATGGCACAAAAAAATATGCAAAAGAGTACTAATTTTCCGGGTAAAAACTATCCATCTCACGGTGTCAATTTACATTCTCGAGTTTTTCCAACAGGGCACCATCTGTAATTATTTTTTTTAGAACAATAGTTGTCAGAACTGAAATTCTCCCTATGCCTGCAGCAACAAAAACGTTTTGTTGGCCGCCTTATCGCAGTGGTTTATCTTGCTGGAGCAGCTAAAAACTTGGTGTTACCGCCGCACGGACATGGTAATAACGTCGCCCAGCTAGTGAGTGAAAAGAGACCTTTATTATTGCGTTATGAGTAACTAAGCGGAAATGCCCTTATTACATCAGCAGAGTGCTGGACTATATGGCACGTTTAGCTCTGCCTCAAAATAACAGCGAAGAGAAGTGTGCTGTCTGCCTTTTGAGCCAGAGACTCGTTTTCTTTGGGCACAGCTGTTTTTATTTTGAGCATGTCTTCAGTGTGGTAATGTAATCATGTGCAACTGTGTGTAAAGAACTACTCGTAAATGCTGTTGCATACAAATTTTTTATTTCAAAAATATATGACAAATTTTGTGGTTAACTAGATGCTGACCTGTTACGAAGAGCATTTTAGTTTATTATTTATTGTTAGTGACAAAATATAATGAATGAAAAATAACTCTACTGTTGACATCACACGATATGAGACGAAAAACATATAGCCTCTTAGATATTCTCAACATTATAATATGAGGTTACTTCCTGTGACATTTGCTGTCATGTCCCACATTAATCTCAGGTAGTCTAGCGTGCAAATAACGCAATATATCGTAGTATGAGAAAATATAACACTTTCTTCAACAGCACGCCTCCGCGGTGGCCAAATTCTTTTGACATCAGCCGTAAATTACCCGGTGCTCCTTACAGCATTTGAATTATTTATGCCTCCTTGTAGCCCATGATCTTCATATACGTGAACATCCACATGACGTATGCCCCACCATTCTAACTATTGAGCCCAATAGCTTTCCAAGTAGGATTTCAATTTATTCGGAAAATAATATTGTAGCCTGCGACATGTGCTAAACATTATGATTGATTACAATATTTTCACGGACATACAGAACGACAATACCGGTTTTTGTCGAAGAATTGAACAAATCCTCCTAGGAATCACCAGCATCAGTCATGCTGTACCAGAAACGTAGCCTAAGAGTGGACTGTAGTGAAGAGTACAGAGCGGGTTCATTCATGGGGAGCCAAAGCCCGGGGCCTACCCGCCGGATATTTTGTCGTGCGCTGCGACGTATATAAAAAAAGCGAGAACCCCCCCCCCCCCTCTCTCTCTCCTCCCACTCCCTCTCTACCCTCAACATCCCCCTCCGTGGCCTCAGGTGAGGCTGCCAGCTCCATTCTCTCTCGTCACCACCACACCTCACTCCTTTTCATCCGAGTGTCTCTGGAGGCTAGCCTAGAGGACATCGGTAGAGAAAGGGCCGCCTAATGACGATTACAAACCTCCCCCTCCCTCAACTTCCCTCCACCACCTCCTCCTCCCCTCCCAACTACCCTCTCCCCCATCATCTCCCAGCCACCATTTTTAGTCGCCTGAAGAAAGAGGAAGGAAGGAGAGAGTTTAGTCTGGTTGGTCGACCGGCCCCAGCATCAGGCTCAGTCAGTCAGTCAGTCTCACCCGGTGCTCTATGGATCATCAGAATCATCCTCTGAGTCCATCCGCTACAAAGTTGCCATTAGTGGTGGTGGAGGCAGCGTGGTGTGCGGAAGTGACGTCAGGTCGAGGCCATCTTGGTTTGCGGGAGCCAATGGCGGTGGCGGGTTTGCCTCCGGGCGGAAGCGGTAGCTGCAGCGGGGCTCGATCCGATTGTGCGGTCGGTGTTTATGGAGTTCAAGGTCCCCCATATACACCACGTTTATGACGGACTGGACCCTAGCTCGGCTGTGTATCATATGAGAGAGAGTGTGGTGACAAAATATTGCTGACATGTTGACAGTTTTGCAGGGGGAGGTTCTGCCGGGGGTGGTTCTCGCGGGATGGGACGACAGGGTGACTTTGACTGATCAGAGTGGGAATCAAGTGTGTGTTGTTTTGCGAGATTACAGGTGGAGTTATGTTTGTTGTTGAATGTCTTGTCAGGTACACTATGTGGCGGTGGTTCTCCGCGGTCCACTAGAGGGCCGCGCGGTTCCTCGCGGGGCCCTCCAGATTGACAAAAAAGTGAAAATTTAATTCAAATGTGAATTTTACGTACAGTTCGAAAATTTGAGAGTAAGTGGCCAAAGTGAAAGTTTCAGAGACTCGGCAGTAGAGGGCCAGGCGAACTCCACGGTCACGATGAATTTAGGCACGACTGAGGCTCGACTCCCCATTATGGCCGAGTCGAGTTGATACGTCACAGTGATCGCACCTGGAGCGCGTTTAGCCCTGTAGTGTAAACTCAGTTTGTCAATATTATTTATAATGTTTATTTGTTATTAAACAAGGGTTTATAGCCTAGTGTAGCGAGTTATTTTTTGCTAGTTAATAAAATAACCCAGTTTACAGTAAGGCTTCTGGCCTTGCTGTACAAAGTCGGCATAAAGCATGATTTGAGGATCGTACGATCTTGAATCGGGCACCCACATCGCCAATGTAAATACACTGATTTACCTTACCATTATTTCAGCATTTTCAAAGAAATTTTAGGACTATAATGTTGTTGTAACAATATTATTATTTTGATCCGAATGAATATTACATATTACCAAGTCGTCATCAACTGCATTCATATTGGGGTTCTGCTCTGTATTGTAACTGCAGTCACATTGTGTGCACATGATTGAATTGCAATATTTGAATACTATAGGCAGCTCGATTGATAAATGAAATCTCCTTCACTATTTCACAGCGTAGTACTACAGTATACGTAGTACACAGCTTCAAAGAATATTGTGATATTAAGGGCATGCCGTTATGGATATTTCTGGCTTGATCAACCTCTACTTGAAATGACTGTGTACGAATCATTATGTTGCCATAAAAATTCAGGTGCAGGAAAAACTTTTCGAAATAAAATTTACTGTCCAGTAACATAACGGAGTGTCAATGCACGTTATACTATACACTAACTTTTTCCTATATGCCGAGGATGTGCTTTTGACCGATGGCACCTCCATTGCGTGCGTTAGGTTTTCGGCACTTTCTTTTCCAGACCCAGGTAGAGGGAGGGTGGCTGACGTCCAGAGGTACCTTGGCTATTAATTACCTCGCCTATCGTTCCAAATCCAAATTACTGTACAGGTTAGGAGGTTGCTTGAGAGGTGGGGGAGTGAATGGGGAGGTATGCCCATCACTCGCGGAAGGGCCTTAGCATATAACCCATCCCACTAGACACGCACACGCCTGGCCTGAATGAGAGAGACCAAACCTCGCTTCGTCTCAGGCTTTGGATGGCTATTGAAATCAGTTTGTAACGCCAACCTGATCCTTTCACTGTACAGTACACCTGCTTGTAGTTCATATAAACTTTCATTGTGTGGTAAGCAGGAGCATGCTTCTGAGTCGATTATTATTAAACACGAACATCGAATTATTGGTAGTGATATATTGGCTGCTGCGTTTTTTAGGTCGTCGCCTTCAAGCCAAGAGATACAGCTAAAGATAAACCTTTCATACAGAGTTACCTTCCAAACCAGTTTATAAGCTATATAAACTTAGAGGTGGTTGTGATTATGTCAACAAAACATTTGAATGTTCCTGTGCATGATATAGGATTGTATCGAGAATAATTCAAAAGTCATCTTCGGTCAACATCGGCTTAATTCTCGTGCCCGCTCGCTTCCACGCCACCTTTCTCCATTATGGCTTTCAAGATAATATTGTGTACTGTACTGTACAGTGTATTGTTGGATACCACCTATGTCCGACAAACTTGAGCGACAGAGGCCAGCATCCTGCAAATTATTCCAACCCCACGAATGTGAACTGCAACTCTCTTATACTGTATCATGATGTATTATAGTACATACACAGCACATTGTATACGTCAGTATCCCCTAGATGGCCACTAAGTGCGAAGCAATAGAGAATAATAGGGGACAGTCCCCAACTTAGGACCGGCCCCAAATGGTTTTTCCTTAACGTCGATTTGTCAATGTCAATAGATTCATCAGTAAAGGGCAATTTTGTATATATTGTAAAGTGTCAGAAATTATACTTACGTAACCTGCCCCCTTTTCCACCTAATTAGGATCACCAAATATAAGTAATTATTCGGGGGGAAATAAAAACAAACTTAGGTTATAATTCATTGGAGTGATTTAGTGAAGCAAAATTATAACTGAGAACATTAAAAACCCTAGATACTGTATAAAAATGAATGGCAAAATATTGACATTATGTTCTTATGAAGGCTGCTATATTTAGTTGTAAATATAAAAACACTTCATGGGGCAAGGATCTTTTCTGTCCTGCCATTATTTAATAACACCTAAAAACTAACTACAATAATTAGCCTACGTAATAATATTAGGTGAAAAGTGGGGGAATACGTGTTTTTAAAGCATCATAGCGTCGTTTATTATTTTCCTTTTCGGAAAACACACATTTATATTTTCTAGCAATCAGTAGTGAGACACGAACTCTGACCAATGCCGAAGTTATACCAACGGCAATTATATCACATTTCGCGATAATAGAAATCAACACACCACTTCCTATATACTGCACAATGCTCCTCTCCGATTCACATAAGTCTGAACCTTTTTGGATATACATACACCCGAGGCGCCGAGGGAGTGAGCCGCCGCAAAATTAGTCCCCTGTAACACTGGCGTTCTCGAAGAAGCAGTGCTGGTACATGTAATTCGAATGCCTAATTATCATGGGAAGCCCATGCGGTAGCTGCAGCGCCCTATACACAAACTGCACATTTTGTTGTGAGGAGCGGTCGTAGGCCCCGGAATGGGGGGCACTATACTTTCGGGCGTATGGATATTCAAAATGGTTCAGACTTATGTGAATCGGAGAGTAACTGAGCCATTCCGCATGTCAATCCTGTAAATGTGGTGGCTCGACCCCTTCCGTTGTCACTGAAAAAAAAAATCAGGCAAGTATAGGGATCCACACCTTATTGCGAAATCCTAAATTTGAGTCTATTAGAGTCAAATCTGAGATAAAGCAATGAAAAGTCGTTCAACAATGACGTGCATGTAAAGCCCGTATTTTTAACTGGTCAGACTGTTCTCCCAACACCAACATGTTATATATCAATGGAAGGTAATGAAGAGAGGAATAACATGGTTACAAAATATTCGACCTAACTCGAAAAACGACATTGAAAAGAATTCGAAAAAATGTAATCACTCTATATTCCCGATAGCCATAAGTCATAAGTCATAACATTATGATTTTAACAAAGTTATATTTGGGATATAGGGAAATCACCGTTGCCTATATGCATATGCAAAACTTCGTTGTGATAGCAGATAGGTCATACAGGGTTGGAAATTTTAAAAATCCCGAAAATATTAATCACCGCATGTCTCCGATTTTGGAGCTCAAATTTCTCGAGGTGGGGCTGAACCAATTATGACTTTTGGTATATGTCAATACTCAATAGATTCCTTGGATCATCCCCTATTCAGAAATGCATAAGCCATTCTTCGGTGAATTTTCAAACGCATGGGCGCATAATGTGGTGCACGGAATCATTGCCATCGTATAAACATGGAAATGACGTTTTGCATGTGCATTTAGGCAACGGTGATTGCCCTATATCCTAAATATTACTTTGTTAAAATCACAATGTTATGAGTTACGGCTATCGGGAATATAGAGTGATTTACCGCACATATATTTGCGAATTCTTTTCAATGTCGTTTTTCGAGTTAGGTCGAATATTTTGTAACCCATGTTATTCCTCTCTGATTTACCTTCCATTATTTTGATATATAACATGTTGGTGTTGGGAGAATAGTCTGGAACAGTTAAAAATATACTTTACATGCACGTCATTGTTGAACTTTCCATTGTTATATATCCGTGGGATTTTACTCCAGCGGCCTCAAATGAAGGATTTCGCAATAAGGTGTGGATCCCTATACCTACCTGATTTTTTTCAGTTATATCGGAAGGGGTCGAGCCACAACTCTTCAGAAAATTTGCAGAATTGAGATGGAATGACCCTACTAAGCAATGGTCATTCCACTACTTCGCGACGTTTTTCTGAACTCTAGTTATCCTATCATGACTAATCTTGATTGCCAAAATAAGTGAGGGGTCTGACATTGGTGACTTTCCTCCAATATATTTTTGTACAATATTTTCTACTTTAAAGAGAGAGGTCCATGAAGGCATTAATTTGACTCCATAGACATCATCATGCTGTGTATAGTGTTATTGGTAATGGGTGTGTTATACTAGGGGCACATGCCTCACCTTCACTTTACAGCGTGACTTCCAGCAACACAAGAAGAAAATGTGCTAATCGTTGATTCCCACAAGTTGAGCAAAACTACAAACAAATTGCATTTGGTAATCTGGCCATAATCACGGAAGAAGGCCATATCAAAACAATTTGACATATTTAGGACATGCCTATTTAAGTCCCAGCAAGCCTTTTTCCGAAGGGCGGCGGCAGTGTCCAGAAATCTCGAAGTTCCTCCAGCTGAATGGACTATAACTGTCACTGCCTCGCAATGTTTCTTCTGACCTAGCATATACGTATACATAATACACTGACCACCAGCATGAAAAAGTTTTTCTGTGTTGTTTCTCTCTTCCTGAACCACCAAAACTGCTGTGAGTGTTATAAAAATATAATATACCGTACCAGAACTGTATTGTGCCAGTTTTGTTGCACCTCAGGCTGACACTACTTTTTTCGACTTGTGCGTGTTGCCATCAGCATATGTTCCCGGGAAACAGGTCAGACTCATGACGGCCGAAGAATAATGCATTAACTCTCAGGTACTTCATATCGTGATGGTTATTCAAGCAAACTGCAGTATAGACACACAATCATATGGATATACTACACTTCACACATTTTAATTCAAAGATTAAGATTTCCAAGTAATTGAAAATATATCCTCAGTGACTATAGATATAGTATTTTCTAGAAATATTACCGCATAAGTACATTTGGTATTCGAGCTGCTTACTCTGAAATATTTCGTACAGAACAACCTCACTCATAGGTTTTTGACACAAAATATATTGTAACGATTATAAAATGCAAAGAAACGCAGATGATGGAGCCAAGTCATTCGGCAAATCCATTCAAATTTTAAACATTTTATATGTAACTCCACAAAGCTTGTGGCTGATCACAGCATATTTTAGTTAACTTATATTATCCTTACATAGTAATTCGGTATAAAACTTATTGTAAAGTTGTACAATATATCCTTATTACAAATACGAACATCTACTGCAAGAGAGCATCTATACTGCAAGAGAGCATATTATTATTCATAAAACTTATACTGAAAGCCGGAAGGCTCAGATAAGTTGAATGATGAAGGTAATTATTTGTGGTGACTGGTAGCAACGCAGAATAAAGATGCCGCCATGTCGGGACATTCCAACAAACTAACAGTCAGTGCGGCTAACTCTGAAAGAAATGTGCGTGTACACCTGGCCCTCACTATTAATTAGTCTACACTCCTTGACGGAAGCGACGTTTTTTTGTCCATGTTCAAACACCGGTCAACATTTTGGACTACTGGAGGGCGCGTTCGTTCAAAAGTATACACATCGAAGATTCATTCATATTGGATCACCGTTGCAGCAACATTGCTGAGAGGCCCGTAGCTTGGAAGCCACTGTATGCAGGGGTAGTTAGTACAGTGTGATCCAGCGAGGTGGGTGTGGGTATGGGAATCAGAAGGCTAGCCAGGCGAGGCTCCTCCTGCATTGTTCATGTCTGCGTTCTCATAATTATTTGCATATTGTTCAGTCATGTGGGTTGGTGGTGAGCAGCCGACCGTAGCGACACGGCCGCATTGAATAATGCACTCGGCACTGCTGCAGCAGCCACTGCTGGACCAACCCCCAGCACCCTTCAAAATTCATACCCATACCACCCTAACCCCCTATGTTGTTTCTAAGGCCCACGTGTTTCCCCGTGTTTGTGCCACTGCCCAAATATCTCAGGGCAACGTATACGCACCACATGGAAAAACCTGCCTGCACGACTTTGCCTCAATGCACCAAGCATGATATGTGGTTGTCAATACATATTCGCCTCCACCGCGAGACGGTGTCAAATTCACGAGTCCCATGGGCTTCTACTACAATATTGGCTGTAAATCTCCGGAGAACACCTGAAATATTTCCTTCATACTGTTGGATGGACCCGTCCCCAGCACTGTGCATGCAGATTTGTTATTATTAAATCAGAAAAGCATTGGATTCCTTGCTCCGGTATGTTAATGCTATTTGTTCACGGCTCGTCACAACGCACCGCGACGTTAAAATATGCACATGAGAAGGGACTAATAAGACCCAACTCATTATGCAGTATTAAAATAGAGAGAGAGAGAGAGAGAGAGAGAGAGAGAGAGAGAGCTCCGTTGATATAGATTAAAACACCCAGAGTTTCAACTGAGCATATGGGTCCAAATTATGCGGCTCAGAGGCAGCCATCATGTCCGAAAAATGGTACCGTGCAGAGGTACAGTATAGAGTTATGCAAAGCCATATACGACACTGAAGGATTCAGCAGCCAGGCCTAGTCGCCATCTTAGTGGTTGGCAGTTGGAGCATCCGCCTGGGGAAGCAGCATCGATTAGTGGCTAAGAAGAGAGCAGCACGAGCCCGCCTGCATTAGTGGAGGCAGAACGGCCGCCATTATCATAATTAAGTTTGGATAATGCTGGATCTTGAGAAGCAGTTGTGAGTTGGGGCGGCGAGATAGGCCCCGGGATAATGCAACGCCGAGACAAGGGGAAGAAGAGGTATATAAGGAGCTTCCCCCTATATATCCTCATGCTTTGTCTTGCTGATGGCAAGCAAGGTTGACCTACCTAGGAGGGGATCGCCATCGCCCCTTCATTATGCACTGCTTGCCTTCCAACAACACTTCTAACTGCGGCTAATAACGTCCTTAGACCATCATGCAATCAGGCCTGGTCCTATACCCACAGCGAACTTCTCAAAGTTTGATGGCTCTCAAGTTTCTCTATTAGGATGGAAACTAATGGCTACACCCGATGTGATCTTATGTATACTTGCATTAACTCGAATGATATTATAGTTTCTAGCGGGCATATTTATTGCTTTGCGAAATGGTGCGTGTTTCTGGAAGTTCACTTCTGAATGTGAATGAGCTGGAGGCGTTTGGCATATGTTCCGTACGTTGTACGTTAGCGTATTTTTACAATTTTAAGCTGCTGAGCCTGCGAGCTAATTTTGTAGGTAACAGTTTTCTTTACGAATTTCGATATAACTACAATTAGCGTGTTTGTTCCAATTTGTGATCTGGCTCAATTGGGACCGTTCAAACGGTCCTTAAAACTTGAGGCCTGTCATAACAACCTATATACACCGGACTTATATATTTCAAACCTACACTTCCCATCTCTAAAGGGAGGAAAGAGAGGGGGAAAAAGTTTGAAAGCGCGCAAAAGTTTGAACGGAGTAGGGGAGGGGAGGGGGGGGGGGGACAAAAACCGTCTTCTATTAATTTCGGCTTAGCCTCAGGAACCGTTCCTCATCAAAAATCCCTCCCCGAAATTGATAGGTTAGCATTTACCTGCTGGGTTTTGGAGGGTTAATCCCCAAAATTCTTGGGAAAGTTTGTATTTCAAGGGAAAACTCTGTAATCTACAAGCGTAGCAGAACCCCTCGTATCGAATTAATTTAATATACTCTCCGCACAATTTTTTTTTTTCACTAAAAGTATAAAAAAAGCGACGTGGGAAGTTTGGTGAAAGAAAATCAAAAAAAAGCGGAGGTTGATTTGTAACGCTTTTTTGAACGCCTGGTTGAATTTCCGGGCAAAACTTTATCCAGCTTCCTATTCTTCGAGTTTGAAAAATTTATGAAAAATGGCTACTTTTTTCCCAGGTGAAATAAGATTGGAGAGAATATTCTCATGTAGCTGTTACATATATAAGGTTTTGTTAGTCAGCGCCTTTCCTTCGCTCGTATGTCCTCAGGCACTTTCTAATGCCTTTCCTCAACTCGGGCCCAAACTTTGGAGTCAGACAGTTGGTGTCGAGTCCTCCGCAACACAGGCACAAACTCGATGAAATTTTGTCAATAAATCTGCGCGGCGTATACTGTAACTATGGTGAAACTTATGCAGCAGGGTGGGGAAAAACATGGGTGCAAAATCGAGTATAGGGGTGGTGGAAGGACAGTCTGGAAAATAGAGTGACAAATTGGGAGGGCTGCGACATAGTGTGTCCCCGAGGGCCAGTTCCCCAAGCGTGTCAAATGAGCCGCGGCCACAAGTGCAGAAGGGGAGCCAACCAGGCATGAAACGCGACAATTTGTCCCATTGGGAGGGGGACTTCGGTCCGAGGGGGACTTCGGTGCCCAACATCCCTCTTCCTAGACCCAATCGAGCGGATATTAAATCAACTTTGCGGACCCCCCACGATTATACGCCCCCGTGAAACAAATTTGCGGTATACAGTATAACTCGTCGCGGAAAGGGTTTGGGGAGGTTGAAAAAAGTTTAAAATTGCTAATTATTAGGTACTAATCAAAATGTGATTGCTAGCCTCCTTCTAAGCTGCTCAGGTTCGCCCGTATACGCCATCTAGTGAATACAAGGGTTGTCACACCCTTTATTAACTTAAAAATTTCGATAGTACGTGTATGTTTCCACGTTTTTTACTTTTTCACACGATCACCAGCCCACCTTTTTCTGATTTCTTTCTTGGGCCCTCCTTGAGACACCAAACAAGCAGTTTGCGTGAGTACAAAGACCTGGCAGGAATTTCCTTGCCCCATCTCACAGGGCGCATACTTTACCCTCAGCCTAATTGTACCTCTGTCCCAATGACACATAATCAACCTATCCTAATCATAAGGGGCAAAACGAAGGGATTAAGGGATAGTCGTGTTCAAAATCGAGTCCACCGTTTTTTTCCCCCCCATTGCTGTTTTATCGCCAGGTTGATGTCGGTGGTTCCCACGCTTCAGCTGCCATGTGAGGTAGATTTGACAGGGTTTGGATGTGATGGGACTTTAGGTCTGGGGGATGAAGGTAAACAAGCCGGGTATATAGCAAAGGGCCTACTGCTGCTGGATGGGACGATGTCAATGCGACGCATTGCGTTTGAACAACTCAGCTCGGTTCTATTCCGGGGGGCTGATTTTGTGCTCAGGGATTCACCTCTTACTAATCAGACCCAAGTTTACTAAACTGTAGGCAATCAACTCGGAGGTAATAACACGGGACACCCTGGTCTGAATGTGTACAAAACGCGACTGGGACCTCAGATAGGTTCGGAAAACGCGGCGGTTTGTTTAGCAGCTTTTATTTTAACTAAACAATTGGCGGCGGGACTATTATTATTGTCGTACTGAACTTTCCAACAAGTGGAATTGATAGCCGCCTAGGGCGCCTACCGCTTTGTTGAAAATCATCAGATCGTGCAATATTTACTGATTAACAAATTAATTACAACGTTGAATCATAATTGAACAATTCATGCCTGTCCAGACCAAGTGCATGCAGGATATGGATAGCTTTTCTCCCCCCCATCGCATTTTGACGACTAATTATTTGAAATCAATCCTCCCCCCTTGTCATATTTTTTTGTCCGGGTGTGTACCACACGGGTGTTATCAGCGCCCAGAGACACACATGGTCATCAGTGGGCGACAAAAAGTAGGCTGCGATTTGCCCAATGAGCCTATTACCCCCGGCGAATGATACACCAGCAGGGGGACCATTACGCCAGGTCAAAGGTGAATCCCGTGCTTCTTTTTTCGCCATCTTGCTGCTCAGGCGGCCATCATGATGTGGAGGACCGGACTTCTTTTGTGCCTCGGATGGCCTTGTGTGATACCAACTACTTGTGTGCACTAACCTGTTTAGCTACTCTTTTTTTACATCTAAAAGGGTGGAATTAAGAGGAGGAGCATTTATTTCAAGCTCCTCCTTCGACCAGCACCCATGACCACATGCTACCCACACGCGTCCATTTGCTTAACATTTTAGCAAAAATTTTTGCGATGGAGACGCCCAAGATTGGCATGCACATTCTTTTGAAATAATTGCCAGATTTCAAACTTTCAGTGCCGGAAGGTCAATCGGATTTTCCGTAAAAGAACTGTCACATTTTCAACTAACTCCCAGAGCTGGTGGTGCAGAAAATAGCGCGCAAATAAGCTATGATTAAAACTAAACATATTAAAATGCACAAGCGGATAAATATTTGCGTGTATTTGCACATGTGCGTTGCATGCTGTTTATTGTGCTTCCGTACACACGTGCATGTATTTATTCACAGCCCACGTGCAAATATCAATATGGTACAATTTTAATGTCCATCACCTTTATGTTATTATTTTAATGCCACGCACCCAGTCATGAGTGAGCATTATTTGCCCATTTGGATCCCGTTCAATTATTCAGTCCCAACCATGCAACTATTATGAAGCGTGATTGGAATCTTGGAATTTGTGGCATTTAATTTACATTAGTTACAGTCCTGCAACTTCAATGTAGTGTGAAAATTTGCACTATTTTGAATGGGTACCAGTGCTAAATTTTTAAAGAACCGGCACCAAGCTGCGTGTAAAATGGTGCGAAAAGCTCGACTTTTACAGAAATATTTTGGTATACCTTCGTCCCCCTTAACAATCAGGTGTTTTAAAAGAGGATAAAAGGTTGCCGAAACATGGCGTGACTTCTTCCCTTTTATTTACCCGATCTGTTCTGATAATCTTGAAGTTACATCAACATATCCGGGATGTCGATCTTGGGATAAGCCCAACGAACATGTTCATTACCATGTTGATATAGACAGATTTATTTTAACATTATTGTTACTGTCCCAAAATATTAGCCAATTTTTTTTACTAATTATTTACACCTAGTATGAATTTTGAAACATCTAACTAGTTTCTATCGCGAATCCCACCACAATTTACCGTGTCCTATCTCCCCCCCCCCCCAAAAAAAAAACAGCTTGACCAATATCAAGTCCAGTATGAAATTTGTGGTCTCCATCTCCATTTCCGATCTTGACACGAGCATCTCGGGGGCAATTGCATCTACAAAGTGGTCTAAAAGAAGCAGCTGTTTTTTTTAAAAGCGTGCCCATACCTTGGCTCTTGCGGTGGCAATGATAACCTAATACAAATGGCAATTAGAAGTGGGCAAATGGCCAGTGGGGTAGGAGGGAAAGGCAAAAAGCTGGGCCTCTGACCGCATATATATCTGGCACGTATTCTCCTGCAGGCCTCTCAAAAGGCTCCCCCAGTGCCAATTCCACACAATAACTGTGAAGTTGCTCGGGGACACGCAGGATTTCCCCCCTGTACCTACCATCACTGATAATGGCTCATCTTTTACAGGGACAGGGGGGAGTGGATGCAGTTGGATTATTATTACGTGTATAGGACTACACAATCCACGTTTTTTTTGCAGTGTGTGTGTGCGAAATCACTCCCCTTTTCCTCCCATCCACCCCCCATTTTTTCGCATTATTGTGTGGTCAGTTTAGGCAAGCTTCAACCTTGCTAGCTCCAACCCACCCTTTTTTTGTAAAAAAAAAAATGGGTCCCAAATCTCTTTGTGCTTGAATATTATCCTAATGGACTTATTGATCAATGTAATAATCAGTGCTCACGACGCGTGCTAGCCGACAAAAACAGAATTTGCGATCCCAACAGTTTGGAGCAGCAACTCACAAAAATTTGCAATTCATGAAAAAAAAAACCGGGACGTTTTTTATGTTAATTTTTTTAGCTCATATGTGACGGACCTAGGGGTAGATTTCATGTCAGAATGAATCTCATATTATTACAGATTTCTTTCTACCCGAATTAGAAGTGCAAACGTAGGTTTAATTATTATTCTTTCCTAGAAGTTTCACCGCTATTAATAATGAAGTTATGCTTACATTGCAGGAATGTACTGAAGCGTGCGTTCATATATTTGATTTAAGTACGCATATTCTAGCACTAGAAAATTCTTGTACGTTGGCAAGTATCGTACAGGTACCGGCGAGAGAAAGTGATTTACCGCGTGATTGCGTGGAATAATTAGAGTGCGAGGGGCAGAGTCAAACAGACCGAATCGTTGGTGGGGTGTAGTTAGCATGGTGCAAGCAAAATCCCCCCCCCCCCCGAATCACTTTAGCATGCTATAGTCTGGTTGGTGCAATCAAAAGACCCAGGCAACTCAGGCAAGACTCCACAGGAAATTGGAAATGGTGTGGGTGATGCCTGCCCAAGCCTTCACTATATTGGGTGGGGAAAGCCCCGGATTGTTTGCCGCCAACTGCCGACAAATACTTGGCCGATCGATCCCAAGACACGGGGTTGCACATATTACATATATCTACGTCAATAATGCTGATCAGTTGGTGACAGCGGCTTTTGCCAAGTCGGAGTAGCGGTAATTAAAACGTCAAATGCACGATTCGCATCCAATATATGAATCTGGTTTTTTTTTATACCGCATATACTGTGCTGTCAGGCGCGTTCGGATAATATAGTTTAATGATTAGGTATCCCTTCACATGGATGCCGCAGCAGCACTGTTGGCCCTTCCTCCTATCATCCTTTTGGACTGGGGCCGATGGGAATTTCACGGCGAATAGAGCGTCAAATCAGATTTGCACCAGCGGGATGACTGCTGATGCTGTGACGCTCCGGAAAAGAAAAAGGGGTGACATCTTTTTTGCCTTTAAATTATATCACTTTAACTTTTAAGAGCGAAAAAAAGCATATACATATTTCCACCCCATGTTTTAATCCCCACTCTCGGTGATTGCAATGTTGGCATTTGCTGATACCCTCTCAAACCGGATCTATTCAGAAAACTATTTTGTGTTGGTGGCTATATGACACGCGACTTGAGTGGTAAGAACAAAAGCGACAACGACATATTATCCTACCTTTTTTTTATATATATAAAAAATGAGGGAGCTTTTAATAAGCTCTCGTCCTCTCTAGCAACAAGCAAGCCTTGTTGGGGGGGATTACATTTCTGGTGGGGGGGGCCTTATAATCCGCTAATGGAGTGGCGTCTCCCTGAATGTCGACCGGTGATGAAGAAGGTGGCTTTTGTGTCGCGGCGAGATGCGTCCGACGCTTTCGAGTGCCTCTCGGTGTATATAAACCCCCACCAACAAGGGGTATTGTTTTCAGAGCCAGCCTCATTCTTGGCAACAAACAATGCCTGTCTAGAAGAGTGGGCATTGTGGGAGGAACACGTTTTGTCGAGCTTTTCAAACATGGGGGGATATCAGTTTTGAAAATCAAAACTCGTGTACCTCATTGTTGTTATCAATCATCTGCAGGGTTATGTAATTGCATGCAAATTAACTTTAAAAGAATTTGAAGAAACTGCAATATTTTAAATATTTAAATTTGCATATAACACACCCCAACAATAAGGGCATGGAATTACAATAACGTAGCCGGTTTCCTTGATTACTTTGGCGCATATAGTTCTAGGACAGGTATCGTACAGTTACCTTCGGTGTGTCTGATGCAGCTTCTATTATAGTTGCAGTTGTAAGCGAAGAAGCAGAGGGCTGGTGGTGAGCTGAGAGGAGGAGGGGGTTTGGGTTGTGTGTAGGGTGGCAGGGAGGGAGGTTAGGGCAGAGAGAGAGGGATAGAAACAGAGATCATATTGAAAAGGGGGCAGAGAGCAGAAAGGGATCCCATACAGATTTTTATAATGGGAGTCTGCAGAGCCCGCGGCCATGGTGCTTGAGAGCCTTCTGAAAACAGTGATATTCAATTCGGGGAGATGGGAAAAGGGGGTTTATGGAGAGGGGGGCGAATAGGGGGGAGGAGGAGGGGGGGGGGCAATTAGCCTCGACCGATGAGGCCCCGGCCCCGGGGGCAAAGAGAGGGCAGAGCTGGGCTGGGCTGGGGCACCGAAGTAGAGTAGACGAGGGTGAAGAGAAGCTGACTCAGCTGCTCCATTTTTATTGGTAAAAGAGGAATGAGCGATTCGACGCAATATCTTCGGAAATGGATCCGACCACAACCCGCACAGGCCACCGTGTTTTATGTTTTTTTCCAAAGATTTATTGCCGGATAATTAGAATTTTAATGTGCCGTCTGGTGGATACCCCTCCAGACAGAAACTTATACATGGAACTGCGATGGGATGGTAGTTTTTTTTTCAAAAAAAATATGGTTAATGAGCTTAAAATTACGAGTCGGATTGCTTCTATACAAGTTGACGCAAATTATACGTTACATTTTCCACATTAGTATGGATAGCGTTAAATTGCTTTTTTTTTGGAATGCAAATAGAAAGGCACCGCTTGCACCTATAGTTTTTGGGCCAGAATTTTCATTACCTGAAATCGTAAAAAAGTGGAGTGTAATATTGGATTGGTTGGGCCAATGTATCTGAAGCTATTGGTCTTTTTGGAGGTTTCCAAATCGCGACTTGTTTCTGGGCGGAAGAAGAGGAGTGGTAATTGGCGAGGTCTGAGGTGAGTTTGCCCATTCCAGTCGGACACTAATGAGCAAACTGCCTTTCTCATTATGGCGGTGGAAATGAGGCTTGATGCGGCGGCGGTGAAGGTTGGGTTGAAGGGAAAGGTCGAAGTACAAGATGGCTTCTGGAGGTGGGGGACATTGCTTAAATGAAAAGAGATGCGCTTCATTACAGTGACGTAAGGCACAAAATATTTCTATGCTGTAAGCGCAGTGAGGTCATTTTTGTTCGCTCGAGTTGAGGCTAACCGAGCGTCAAATTGACCATGAGAGCTCAAATTGTGTGGTGAAGGACTCTTCGGCCCGCTTCGGCCACTTAAAATATTTACATCATATATGTTCTACTTAAAAGCCAATTGCAGGTACCGCTTTTATATGCGCAGTAATTAGAACCGGAATTGAAATCAAATTAATTATTATCAATACATTATAATTTCAGCGTAGAAAAACAGCGTACATAATTAGTATATTTCCTATTAATATTATCATCTGGTTTTGACGGTCTCATTTACAGAAGGTACCGTTATATTCCTGCGATACAATGCACCATTCCGTATCTCATAAACGCAACGGATCCTGCTTCTTTTTCACCCCTACCTTTTCCTTTATTGCACCTGTCACCAGTTGAGCACCTGTTGGAAGACAACTTGACCTTGCCCGATCCTGGAGGCGAGGTTGTTTCTTACAAAGTGACCGCACGTGACGTCACAGCCAGCCTTTCATAACTCACCAGCAAGTCACGTCCCCCCTTTTCTTTCTGGGGGGTCCATGCAACCCCATCCTCAAAATGTGGCCTGAGGAACTTTTTCAGGTTGACGGCTTGCTATATGGGGATTCATTCCTATACCTGGGCCCTTGTGACAGATGCAATCTGGAAGTGGAAATCACAGCCAGGCCTTTTTTTTAATTCTAGTTTTTTATAGTCTTGCTTAATTTTTTGGGGAGGGAGCTAGGGGGCTAATGGGTTGACCCCTTTTCGCGGCGGGATTTTTCCGTTTGCCAGGTGTCAAGTGCAGGTAAAAAGGAGGCTTACATCGACTTGTCTTAGAACTGGACGTGAGCTCTGAATAAATTTTTTTTCAGTCGGGCGTCACTTTTTGACAGATCTGATGACGTGATGCCACTGCCTGCCTCTGCTATTTAGTTATTTTAACGGTTTTTTAAAGAGTAAAATTAATGTTGAGTTTGAAACGTGCTGCAAAATCATTTTAAAAAATCAGAATAAGCAAGATGACCCCTGAAGGCAGCAATAGTGGTTCGCATGCTTTGTCAAAATTGTGTGCGTCATATGTGGACACGCCCAATTATCATACCACCTAATTTGGCAGTTGGCTGCCTGAAGTCAAAAAAATTGGAGCATGTACCTTCTGTCGACAATAAAAAATTATTACTTGTATTAATATTAATGCATGTTAAACAAAGGATTTTTTAAAAAAGTAACGTTGTCAACCGGTGACTGCGACTGATGTCACTTGTCATGACAAGAAATAGTTCCGACGTTAAACGTCCACTGGAGCGTGAAAAAGCGTTTACCAAAACTCCATTTGTTTGTGTAACAAAGGGAGGGAAAAAATGTCAAAACAGATGGGATCACGTCAATGAATCACTCTTGGGAAGCTACGGACTCCCCCAAAAGTTTCCAAGACGACAACATAACATCCAGGTCGCGTGTCTGTTTTCGTCCAAAAAAAAAAGCGTTTGTGGAAGATTGGGATGAAGAGGGGAAAGGAAAAAAATGAGCCTTCTCAAGAATCCCCTCAAGGCAAAAAGGGGAAGAAGGAAATTCGAAGCTCAAAAATCATCTTTTCTAATTAATGACATCACCTTTGGGGGATGTAAGATGGAGTAATGGGTTGTGCCAGGTGTGCAAGTTGGCTTAATATTTTTCTGATACACCCTGTGTTTCGAATGTCACCGCCCTGAAGCCAAAACTATGGGCCCCAGCACACGCCAAAACGCTCAACTGATTGATCGCTGCAGTTTGATCAACCGAGTCGATACTTGACCCGTACAATGCGAGGGAGTGTCAAATGGCCGGATGTAACCGCCCTCCCACCTGATTATTTAATTATTCTGCTCTGCGCTAGATTACAGCTGGAATTTGTGTTTGTGCAATGTAAAATCCCATTTTTTCCGGAGCGATTGTCATGCCAACCGTGACGTATAATAGACTTATTTCAAAATGTTCCCCGATGTAACACTTGTTGGTACCAGGTCCTCTGCGGTGCAGAAGGAGTTTTAAAAAGATTTTAAACTCCAAATATATGGGTTTGAAGTTTGCACCACTGCTGAATGGCCACAGAAATATAGTTATAGTCCATAACTCGTCATGTGTTTAAATATTTTGGGACATTTGCAGCATATTGTCATGTCTCACCTACCAGTTTGCCAAATTTCACAAATTGAAATTTTGGAAATTGAATTTCGTATACGAATATCGCAATATATACAGACAGAGATTATGTATACGTCCCCCAAAAATTCATTCAAGATATTGCAATTTCCCTACGCATATTACGCAATACCAAACACAATTTGGAACAGTCGTGGTGTACCCAGGGGGCAAACAACAATTGACCCCACAGCAAAGCCGCAGAACCGCACTTTTGTCACTCCGGGGTCAACCAAGCGAGGGCCAATAAATTAATGAAGAGTTTCTCTCCCTTCACAGGCCTAATAGGCCTGTTTACATATTCTGTCTATTAATTACCGTCCCTACTTAATCAATAAAATGAATTGCTCGGCATCCCAAGGGCGAACTTATTACAAGTTGACCTTGTCCCAAACTGGACCCCCACATTCCGACACGCGAAAGGTTACCTTACCATACAGTCCTCAGGACCATCATTTCCATCATCATTGCCATCATTGTTGAGGGGTTAGAAATTTTTTGGACCAACCTAGCCGGCCACCCCTCGAAATTTATCCGCTTGTTACAGCCGCTTGGCTCATTTTCAACCTCCGACGAGCTCCACCGAGCGGAAAACTGGCCGAATAAATTTGCATTGGGAAAACAAAGACAAGTATCGCACTACCTTTTTCAACCCTCGTTGCCTCCGCACAGTTTTCACAGCCTGCCAACCCTTACCATGGCGTGTGTAATGCGCCTCATGCGTGAAAAACATACCGGAATTTTTAAAAACCAGCAATGTAAACAGTGTCAGGTGGGCTTATTGGGGTCATATCCGACCACATAAACATTTTCACTAAATAATTAATTAAAATAATAATAATAAACATGGCAAGAATTGGTATAGGTGGTCGTATTTGGGACCAACCCGATTCCGGAAAAGAGGTAAAAAAAAATCTGGATTTTGAGTGGACAAACTGCATTTTCTACATAGCTGGGGGAACCGAAAATCAACATTTTGTGTGCGGGGGGGCACGTTCTGGCCACGCTTTTCCCCAGTTGATGGATCCAGTTCTGGACCACCGTATAGTTATGCGCTTAATTACATCATGGTAGGCTTCCCATCTTGATGATTGACGGTGGGGTTCTGGATGCGGTACCCCCCTAACATTCCATTATGCATTTTTTGGCGGGAAAAACCCACGTGCCACAAGAGTGCTCGAAAAACTTGCACGCTCGCCCTTGGGAGCAACAATGAGTGACCCTATACTATTGGCGTCCATCAAAATCGTGTTATTAAAATTGAAACTGGCATCACGCAATCTACCTGGTATCCTTGGTGCCATATTATAGGAATGCAAATTTTGGGGCTATTAAGGTTGCGCATTCACACTTTTTTTTCTCTCAAGGCACGTCTAAGAGAAAGGGCCGCTTGTCACAAAACCCGTGGCACAAACTGCCGAAAGCTTTGACAAGTAAATGAAGGTGTGACAGTCTGGCAAACACTTCGGCTTAGGCCATACCATGTAATTAGCTTGTGACAATGTGCCCGCAAGTTAAAGAGTTGCCGGTGCACTTATCAACTTGCCAATACCGTAATGTTCCGCACCTTACCCGCAACATTTTCTTTAAGAAATTAATAGCTCCATTTAATTACTAAAAGACACCTGGTGGAATTCCAGCATTGTGCGGAACAATTCGAATTGGAACCACCTGCAACAATAAATATTGTGAGCAAGGAGAAAGGGTAGGTCCTCCGGAGACGCCCATCGTACTTCCCATTTCTTTCTTTTAATCAAGACCAATTTCTACGCTCTTCTTCTCAGCTGGAAATCTTGCACGTGTAGCCTCCCCATTTTGTATATAACACTATCCAGCCAGAAAATATGCTTGGTGCATGCGGATGATATCATTCAACAGAAGGAGCCTTATTAGCCTGAGGGGTGCGCATTCCTAATGGTGTTTGCGCATTGTGCAAAAGAGATATGTGGCAGAAAGTGTAGCAGTTGCGGCGTCCGACTGAGGCACAATTGCCAGATGGAAGGCGTGCTATCAGCAGCGGTTCCTGGGTTTCTATCCCGGCGGCGAGATGGGGACAGCGGCAGTTGGCAGTTATATTCGCGGAAAAGCCGTCCCATGGAGGAAGGAACAAAAGGAGAGAGAGAGAGAGAGAGAGAGAGAGAGAGAGAGAGAGAGAGAGAGAGAGAGAGAGGTGGACTCCTCCGGGGCTCATTAGGCTGCAATTGAAACAATGGCGGTGGCTGTCAGACGCGAAGAATGCGGTTGTCATGGAGACGCAATGGCAATCACAAGGAAGGGCCGCGCCCGCCCCGGGGCGAGTCATTAGAAGGAGTCTGCTCTCGCCCTCTGTATTAGTGACATATGTGACATCAATTATGTCTGAGCATGAACTGTTGGACAAAGCGCAGCTGTGGTGGTACTAGGATCTTTTAAGTTTTTTAAAAAAGAGGACCAGGTGAAGGCCAGGCAGTCCCAATTTGAATGGCAAATGAGGTTGAAAATCCGGTCAGTTGGCAGTGGGCTCTATGCCCCCTTTGTTTGCCCCGGGGCCGTCCCGCCGAGCTGTGATTATCCCATCACAGCTCCTTCGAATCCTCCCGCCCAAACCGCCAACCGCCATTGGCACCACTGCTCCCGGCCAAAACAATTGAAAACGCCTCTTACCTACTACGCCCACCCTCAATTACTTACTGCTTGCCTGTCGGGACATAGACGACCCTATACCCGAAAAACCAGAACCAGAAGAACCTTTTTTTATCCATCCATCCATCCGGTGGTTCTTTGCAGGGTAGCGCACTTGCAGGAGGAAACAAAGGTTCCTACCATGGAGAGTCTACTAATCATCTTTGTGGCGGGGTGTCCAGGGACTAATAACATTGGCATGACAAGATGAAAAACTTGCTGTCACTCAAACCACTCTTCGGTAGTGAAGGGCATGTGTGTGTGTGTGTAGGGAACAGTGGACCGGGGCCGCCTTTGGCTCAAGATCTGTGCCTCCGACAAAGGCATTTATCACTGTGTCTCGTCACTCATGAGGTTCATTTCATTTCCACCTACTACTGTCACCGGGGAATCCCTTGATTGTTTCTCAGACCTGATGTACGGAAGGGTCAGAAGAACGGACCACGCCTGAAGGGGTCCCCCCAGTGTTAGGTTGGCCCCGGCATTGCAGTACTTCATAAGTTACACGAATTGAGTTTGGCGGAGAAATTTCGTCCACTTGATATTATGAGAGGGACAATTCAATTTGTTCATGATGCACGCTTGGATGAGGCCACATCGCGTGGAAAACAAGGTTGATTTCTGAAAGAATGAAAGCACGATTTCATTTCCATTTCAGAATGACAAATAAGAGGGTCAGCAAATGCTTCAAGTACAGGGCCAGGAATTTGGATGCTCCGGAGCGATCATCATCATCATCATTACTGTATAGCAAACGGATTTAGATGCATGACACGTCCCAATGATTTCCGTAATTGCCAAAAACAGGGGTTGGCTCCGAGATGTCCCCCTCATCATCGCAATGGGAAGAATAAAAAGCTCTTTTTCTAAATTACACTCTTCTGAAGACGCTGTACATTCCGGTACAAAAGTGAACCATGATTCCATTACAGAATAACGCCGAGGCCAGGTGTTAATTTATTACAAGCGATGTCAACAGAGCGTTGTTTACAGCTGGGTAATCAGCACCACCTGTAAAACCCCATTTGCTAATTGCTCTTAATCTGTAATTCTTGCAATAGGGTACACTGTAAAACAGTTTTGCCTCCAACTGTCAACCGGGGGCAAACCACGCATTCAAAAAAAGATGAATCAAATAGCTATAATCCATTTCTAGGCAGAAGCTTCAATTATTCGGACAACATTTGGCGGACCAGTCCAATTTATTAAACTTTATTCGATCCAAATCCGCTAGGTGCTAAGCGTCGGATGAATACCGCCGGAGAACAGGACACAATTACACGGGACAGGTTGCTGAAGAAGAAGAGTTTCGGTCCTTAGGCGATCCTCCGCAGCGGGGTAATACCAGGCTTCTTGCGGTCCTTCATCATTTCCCAGGCCCTTCAACCCCCATAATGGCAGCGCAACAGGCTAAAATGTCATTACGGAATCAGCGGGTATACAGTCCAAGTGCTAGGGTTATTTCAGGGGGAGTTAATAGCTCAGCAGCTCCGGCTTTTTATACCACTTTTTTGTCATGTTATGTTCAATGGGCGGTGGACGTCATATTGTTGTGATCAAAGTATTAAGGGGGTGTGCCCTGATGGTTACACCAGGTGTCATCAGGAGTGAAGTTGCTTCCAAGAAGTCTACAAAAGTGGGTAACTTCGATGCTCGAATAGGTCACCATAATTGTGCTCTTGCTACTTGCCAGTTAGGAGAATTTTACATACTGCATCTTCCAGCACTCATCTGGTCCACCTAACAGGTTTCTCTCTCATGGGCCACAGAACCCTAATGATAGTCATCAAGGGAACAAAGTCACTTTTTCTCCGTTTCAAACTGCTCTTCCACAGAGTCTCCACCGCTTTACACAAGGGGCTGATCATAAAACTCCGATTATCACTCCTCTCCATCTTCACCCCCACCACCACCATACCTCCTCCTATCCTTGTACCACCACCACCCAACACACCTACCTTCTTCTACTCTTGCATTCTGTTCGTTTTTGCCTCCCCCTCCTTTAACCCCCCCGCTCTTACTGCCTGGCCAAATTATATACCTTGGGCACATTAGTGATGGGGCAGCATCATGACCATAGCATGCACGCGGGGTCAGCCGGTAGGGGTCAAGGGCCCGAGGGTGGGGCACCTGGATGGGAGCCTTGATGCCTCCATGCGATTGGTTGATTCCGCTTATCAAATGAGCTGAAGGTACATTTTCCTACCCCTCCTACCATGCTGGAATTTCAACATTTTTTAGATCTATTCTTGGGGTGGGCAGCAGCATTGTTGAGAGTGATATCACTCCGCAGTGTGTATAGGCTCAGGCGCCAAGGGGCATGGAGGAGCCTGCTTGGGAGCTGCCTCTGCAAGCCCCTCCCATGGCACCACCATCTGAAGAAACAGCATCCGATCATGCCAAGCCAGCTTGATGGTCCTGAGCGGTCCCGTGAGCTGTCCCGCCTCCGCTTGTGGCCAGCTCGTGACTCGGAGGAGGAGGCCTAGGGACCACGAAAACTCCAGGGGTCTCCGGGTGGCCAAGCTGCTTTTCTTCTCCGTTGACTGCCTTTTTTGTTGAGGTTGTGCCAGAGGGGTGCAGCATACTTGCTGGGGAAGGAAGTAAAGGGGGGTGGACCAACCTCCTCCTGAAGGATGCTTCTCACTTCATTTGAATCTGTTTTGGACCGCCTGGGGACTGCCACAGTTGCTGCTGCGTCTGAGCCACTGACATCATTCCAGGCCGTTATTGCCCATTGGGGAGGACGCGGTTTTGTGACGTCATGTCGTGACATCAACATCCCTAGGCTATCTAGTAAAAAAACATGGTGGGCAATTGGCAAAATTAGGTTTTGTAATTTGTCGTGCGGTTTGAATCTGGCTGCATAACTGCGGTGCACCATTTACAAACACCAGCGCCCTTCGTCACGCTCGCCAACTTATCACCAGGAATCGGCCGTGTTTGTGGTGAACGTGAGGGCGTTTCGCTGGCTGACCACACGATCTCGATTAACACAGACCACCTCCACGAGCAATACTTACGATGACATCAAGCACGCGATTGCCATGTTGCTGATGAGTGTCGCCATGCCCAATGACACGCCCAATAATTGTGGAAGCAACTGCGTAATGCCACCTCGTAAAGTACAAAAAAAAATAGTGCCTCGGGTCACCGTCTCCGTAGATCATTCTCAAAAGAATTAATGGTGGGATCAAATGAAAAGGATAGGGGTTCTGATAGCCCTCCAGACAATATCCTCCTCCTCTTTTTTTCATGTATTTTTTTTCCATTGCCCCCTTGGGTCAAGCAGTGTTTCCTCATGTGACGTGCCTGAACCCTCAGGATGGATTCTACCCTATGGTTACGAATCGACAACCGAAGGGTCAGGGAAGGCTGGAAACCCATAGTTTTCCTCTTGGATGTAGGAGGGAACCCAGAAGTAGCGGGACTTGGCACGGAAATCGGTCGAGCATAATACACATCGATAGTCCAAGGAGGATTCTTTCTTCAAACAGAGGTATTCGCAGAAGGTTCATTACTTAGTTTGAACAAGTGGTTTGAAAATTCAGAGGAACCTGAATGTATGAGTGGTCCTGATTAGAGGGTGGGTAAAGGGGATGACGGGAGGGGGTTGAAGATGGGGGGTCAGAGGTCGGGGGTAGGACCGGTTGTGCCTCGCGCTGAGCACGAGGGCTGAGGCGGGCGCCAAGGGTGCCGCACTTCCATCTTTTCTCTCCCCCCTTTCCCCATCTCACAACCTTCCTCCAAGCCGACCCCTAATTAACTAATTTCAGGGATGGGGGAATGGAGTAATGATGGCCTTTCCTCTGGATTTGATGCCTTGCCGTGCGGTACCTGCCGATTTTTACCCCTCCTTTTTATATTTTTCTAAAGAAATTTTTTTTATCCTCCTCCTCCGGCCACACCTTGGCAGCTATGCCATGCAGGAAATGACGTGTTGCTCCTTTCTTTTCCATCCAGGTAATCACTGGGTTTAGGACAAACACCGCTTTGCATTAACCTGGCACACTTAGCAAGCGAACACGATCATCGATTATTTCAATTGTACCGGTATGCCCATGAAACCCGTGGTCCACGGGTAGCCTAAATATATGAAAGAATCTGGAAGCTGCTTGCTAGTCAGATGACATGGCGCCTACACACCCGAATTGGTCACCCCGGGGTACTGTAGTGCACCACATTCCTGCAGCTGGAGCCCTTCAGATCCCTGCTTCCAAGGACCCATAATGCCCTAGGGGGCCACTAATAACAGGGTTTCTTCGTCGTGCATCATTTTTTCCAGCTCATCTAAATCATCCCACCCTGCAATCGTCTCCCGAGATGCTCCACCTCCACCACCACCACCTTCCTCATTCCACTCCCTCACATCCAAGTTAGACTCTATTAGTATGCGGACACAACACTGATCCTGGATTATTCAACTCTCGTCCAAGCAACATGTGGCCAACCTTTCCACGCTAAATTTGTATCCTTCTTTTAAATATATGTAAGCAGTTGGAGCAGATCGAATCAGAAATTCCTCTGGACTTTATATAGCAAGCTGTGCCCCATTCTTCTTACAATTGACAGCTTATCATGAATACATTTTTTAAGAATATGAGTCGTAAATTAACATCGTATAATCTTAATACTAAGAGCAGCTATACTGGACTTTCCCAGCATGCATTGTTCCCATTTTCTTCCCCAAAAACCTCCCCTCTTTCTGGATCGATCCTGTGAGGCAAAAGCTGGGGGGGGGGGGGGAATCAAANCAGAAGCAGCAGCATCTCTTGCGGGCATACACAGAACGGATCGAAGAAGCAGCAGCATCATGGTGCAGCCCCAGGGCGGAGCGCACGGGGAAAAGGGAGGCGGGGCTTCGTCTTGGCCCCCGCCCTGCCCCGAGGGGACTAAGGCCCAGGAGAAACATGGCCCCAGGACTTACAATATGACAATATACCCTAGAATCAACATATAATATATATTATAGCTAATATAATATCACAGCCTATACTAACATGAAACATAACGTTCATATTGGCTATATTAGCTATAATATAATATGACTTAATTTTAGTGTGGGTCCACATTTTGGTATAGTATTTTTGCGTGTACACCAGAGGTGACAGATCGACAAGCATGGGTTTCAAAATGCATGACAACAGGCCAGGGTTGTTATTGTGGGGGACTGGCCACAGAGAAACAAGGCCGAAAAACCAGGCGCGGGATTTATTAATATGAGCGGTGCAATTATTGAGTAGCCTCTGGAAAAGGTCGGAGACCATGTAATTGCATCGGGCCAATCCGACACGTCTTCCTGATGAAACTGTCATTTCATTGATGATGATTGGCAGCTATTGGCTTGTCAACGACATGAACGGCCCCCATGTGCCATGAACGGAAATCTATTAGATTTTGTCAATGGTTTTTTTTTTGGCCTGTCTCTTTTTTTAAAAACCAGAGTATTGACCGTGATCGTTGCACACCCGGGGGGCCGGTACGTTATTCGCGTGTTAATATTTGGCAAGTGGGGAAATTTCGTAAGCTCTCATTTTATTGGTTTATTTTCTAAATGTAATTTTAACGCTGAGGCTGGGTCCGTCGCGGATCTAAAATTCAGAGCAGCTCTTTAGACAGTAGGCAGCCTGCTTTAAAACGACTTTAATGTCAATATTGCGAAACCGGCAGTCGTGGCCTGTTTCCCGATGCATTGTACTCATCGCACGTACAGGAAGCCTACTCTAAAGTAAAGTGAGGTAGTGAATTACAATCGGGTTTGTGATACACGGTCACTACTTGTGATATCTGCGAACACATGTGTACGAGACTTAATTGGCGAATAAACTATCGAAAAAACGTGAATGGGATAGTGTTGTGCTATGAATGAACGTGCACAAAATTTGCTTCATAAATTAAAACCGGTCGTATGAATGCAAATTAAGGGAAATTCTATTATATTTTATTAATGATGCCATCATGTATAACCTGAGACTTTCCCTTAATTTGTGCTAATAAAGCAAGCCTTGTGTGTCTTAAATAGCATAGCACACTGCATTATATGGTGTATAGAAATGTCCGTGTTTTTAATTTTTTCTGATAATAAATTAATATCGCAATGTTCCAACCAGTCTCCATGGTGTAGATCTCGGCTAGTGCAGGAGTGCTCTATGGTATTCTAGGCAGCTAATCGTATTACCCCCTTTGGAGGCGGCTTGGAAGACCCCCCAATGCTAAACAAATGGCCCTGGAAGCCACGCATGCGAAATATGCCCCTGGGCCCATCTTTCACTATACAGAACCGCGCATGTCACAACGTTCAACCAAAGGAGGAGGGTGATGGGCAGCATGCCCCAATTCATTATCGGCTCTTGCTGCCTCTTACTCCAGCACAACATGGGTTATATTGTAATATACCAGGGTGTACCAGTGATTGTGGCGGCGACTCTTCGGGGAAGATGAAACAAAAAGGGCAGCGTTGCGTCCCCCATGCTGGGAGTATAATGGCTTCCTCACCCTAACAATGCCCTGGGCAACTGGGCGGCGCTTTCAGGTGCGTGTGGGTGCGTTTCATATACAGGTTCTCAATGAGGTTCTGGACCCGGGTGTGGTGACCAATGATCCATGCTGAATATTAGCTACATTTCTCCAGTCTTTGAGTCGGAATATGGCAGCAACTTCTGTGATTCCAGGGCGTTGGAAATTGAATCCTTGAGGTGTTGACAGCATCACCGACAATATTTACAATCATGGCTGTTGGTGCCTGAAGCAAGAATCTGGTGGGCCACATTTTCATCCCCCTCCGCGGGATGCCAGCTTAACTGGAAATTAAACATATCATTCTGGCGTAAATCTGTCCTTGATTGGTAGTAAAGCTCAGGTAGACGCTCGCAGGCGGCACTTATCACCAGATTTACGCCTAACATCTCATTTTTGCCAGGAAGCTCCGGTTGTAAAAATGACCCCTTGGGGGGATGTCCTCACCATTGCTGCCAACCTGCTGGGCTCTTTTCCAACTCAGAAGTTGCTGTGCATGACACCTTCAGCTTTGCCCGAAAGGCCCGAACCGCCACGCGCTTTATATGACCATTGTTGAGGAATTCACTATTTTTTGCCCTCCGACCAATAATAGCGTTTGGGTGAAACATGGAGATGATATCCAGTCAGTCCTTAGGGGGTAGGCAGTACAGGCCCGTTGCCCTTCTCAACCTTAATCACAGAGCAGGAAGCTCAGTGCCTAATTTAATTACAGCCTCATCCCCCAGCTGCCAAAGGTATGGCCCCACCTTTCTCTCTATCGGACCTTTCCGCAAAACCGTTTTCTATTTTTTTTAAGAACCCAACTTGGTACGTAAATCACCAGTTTGAGGTGAAGTATTGAAGTTATGCGTGTGTCCTGCGGTCAAACTCGTAACTGCTTATCAGAAGGGCTTTTAAATATTACATTAATATTCACAGCAGCGCAATGTGTCTATAAGGTCTTAAAGAGCATTCCGGTGGCTGCGTAAGGAGATCCTGAGGGTGGAGATAGACGGTCATGCAGATAAGGTGCTCGGTATCCAGAAAGTGAAGCCTTAGGCTTTTTTTTACATTTTTTTTTTCTTTAACCAACGGGTTTAAAGGAATTTATTCCCTTTTCCTCCTTCCACAATACAACATCGCGCCTTACCACACCTGATAGAGTCGTGGAATTAAGGGGGGGAAATGGAATGGGGGGTTTAGAGAGAATGGAGGAAAAAATTAGCTGGAGGCTTCAGAGCAGGGTTCCAAATTCGTTGGCCAATAAAAAAAATATCTGGTCTCATCGTACTTTTAATGATGGATGCGTTTCCCTCAAGTGGGCAATAAAAATAGTAATGGCTGGTTGCTTTCATTAATAGCCGTCAAGTGAACGTACTCCATAAGGAAAATAACTTTACTCGAATAAAAATAATGCCAGGTTATTGCTGCATTACAATTTTATGCACGCTCTTAGACTGTGACATCGTCCAGTACTCTGTAATAATGCAAAAAATTTGGTGAAAAAATATTCACGATTTGATACATAGTACAGGATGATTCGAGACTTTGTGAGTACATCGGAGGGGAAAAGCGGCGGCAAAGGAAGAGCCAAAAAGGAGGCGCCAGTCGCTTTGGTGGCCAAAGGTAGTAATCAGAAAGAGTGCATCGGGGCCTTGGGCCGACTGTAGCCTTCATCCCCTGTGATTTGCGTGATTTACCGTGCAGGCTGCGAGGAGTATCCGGGCGTTTTTTTGACTGCCGCCAAAAAGTGGCCGGCCACATTTGAAGAAGTCGAAAAAAAAGAAGAAGAAGTAGGAGGGGTGGCCGTTCATCACCCGATTTCCCACACCCACTATCACTCCCATATCTTTCCACTCGTTTTGCTCAGCCCTGGGCAGATTTGCACAGTGGATAACGCCTTTCATGAAGAATGCAGACTGGCTACTTCATATATATGGAAGGCTTCTGCTGCATGATCCGATTCACTCCATCGTAGCCCACGGACACTCGGCATTCCCTATACTGGTACACACTGTTATTACATGCGACAGCTTCTGCTTTACCGTTCAATATGCAACACACCTGTCAGGGAGTAAGAAATGCGGGATGCTGTGGGATTGCAAACCCACTCGTGTTGAAATAGCCAAACATCTGACATTAATCGGGAATTACCCAGCAAACATGGCCACCAATATGTTAATTACGGGTAACAAAAAATATATATTGGCCATATGAAAGTGACGTTTGAAATTATCATATGTCAACACATACAAATTAAAACGGCAGGTGAAACGTGAAATCGAGTCGCATTCGACCGTAAGTAAATTAATTCCATGATATTCCAGAGTATATAAAGCCAGGGCTCGAAATATTACTAGTTGAAAAAAGGTGGTTTCTCTCACCCACCATGCATTCACCATTTAATGAATAACTCACTTCTCATTAAGGATCATTAGCGGACCATTCATTGGCCACAAAAGAAACGCCTCCGACCACATATGGTCCAATTAATTATTATCTTATTCCGACTGCTGATCGAGTCCAGCAAACTTTTTCATATATCCAGCTTTAGTAGTGGTCAGTACCATAAAAAATTGCGCATTTTTGTTTCAATGTGCCTCCAACCATGGCGTCCCCCCGAAAAAAAAACCCTGGAAAAATGGTCTTTTGTGGCGCTTTCCAGACCGTTGAAAAGCCGGCTATATACAGAGCTCGTGAATTGCCAAGTTTGCGGATTTTACAGCCCGTGTTTATGTAAATACGGCGCGGGTTAATGGACCAAACAGAGTGTGGGAAAAGCAAGTACCGGCGCCGCCTGTGATTATATAATTAGCCGATTAGCCTTGCGCCTGGGTTGGTGTGTTTCCGAAAGGAAGAAATGTCATACAGTGTGCGTGGAGTTGGTCACCAAGCCGATATTTAGGGCCCTCCAGCCCTTCCAACCATACACTGACATGCTCCAAATCATTATGATTACACTCTTCCTTTGAGTGCTTACTCTTTGTTTTACAACCAGAGTTTTAATGAAACGTCCAGTGCCAGGGTCGGCTCGAGTTTAAAAATTGGGTGTAAAATATCGGTTTAAATGTAATGTACTGTATAGGTGATCAAGATTTATGTACTGTTTTCCCCCCATTTCCAATCATTATCCTCATTAATAAACATACCCTCAAGGTGTTGTTTCATAAATTTACATATCACATCATGTTGACATTTCACCGCGTTTTAAACAATAATTGCATACATCCATGTCATGGAAAATCAAATTCGATCAGTCACAACTTATTAAACTTGCCAACTAATAGATTTGTGATTTGCTATATGCAATGCGCTATATCATGTAGCAAAATCAGTAAATTACAATATATGCGTTTGATAGTAATTTAATATAATATGACTATAATAATACGAATATAATGTAAAGTAATAAATTCGTAAATTACTTTAGCATCGATTATAACTATTACAACTCTCTCTGAACTGAACCTATATAATCCCACATTATCCCATGCTCTTGCTCGCAGAACAATCCCTAAATTATACACACCGCTCGCGTATATAGAACTTAGCCGCTCATCTGCGGGACTCGTCGTATTATACTTGGGCAGCTAATTGGGACGCACCTCATAGTCCCAGGATCCTAGTCCTAATGAAGAGGCTGCTGCGGCACTTGTGGAACTGCCTGTTATACTAATGAGACGCCACTTTGGCTCGTATTCAACCCTTTGCACCCAGGCTCCCCTTGATTGTGCACTATTCATCACTTGGCAGGAGCCACGACACTATACTATACAAAAAAATATACAGTAACTAAATAAACATCCGGCCATTTGAACTATTTTGCATTCAGGATTACATACGTGTAATGGACACGAGGTAATTATTGCACCGGTTGAAAATATCCCAAGCCCGACTTTGATTGTAGACAATCCCAATTGCTGCTGTAAGGGGGGGATCGGAGATGCCATAAACTATCCCCAGCGCCCTGTTTTATGGCCGGAATCAAACCCAAAATTCGTGAGGTCCACTTCGAAAAAGCGGAGCCATCACAAAATAAGTGATACGGCAGGAAGAAAGTTATGTTCTCTATTTGATCCAACTCTTCCCCCGGTATTTAAAACTTTATGAAGGCAATTGAATTTCTATACAGTGGTTGTGTGTATATAAAAAGAATCCGATCGGTTCCGGTTGATCATTTACGACGCAATTATTTTTTATATAATAAAACATTGGGCAGAAAGGGGTTTTTGGCCCAGCTGAGAAGGATGATGATGGGGTCGAAACAATCAGCCATCATGCTCCGATCGCACGCCTTTTTACGACTCCGACCCAGACCATTAGGAGAAGATTCATCATCATCACCATCATCGTACTTCCTTTTTTTGTACTCCAGCAGTCAGTGGTGATGATCATTTTGTTATAGTTGTTTTTCCACTCCCCCGACCTCCTTCCACAGCACCGATCGTTTATATCCCAGGTCTTCGGAATGCTGAAGGCGCAGACGGAAATCCAACCAGAGCGGATTGCATTGTCCAAACCAAAGGGCAATAAAAAGCGGATCTGTAGGTGTTATGTGTTGCCGTCGCACTTTTATATACCGACCTGGTTTTTTTTCTGATGAGCTTGGCATGTAGTGGCTATAAAGTACCATGGGAATTGACATATTGATGCATGTTGACGTGGAAGTAAATGTAGTAAACATGGCTCCAGGTATTAATGAGTATGATGCGTATCTGAGATGTCTGAGCCAATAAGGCATATCATTCTTTGGCTTTATGGCCGGAGAGAACTTCTCATGCGGGTTGATGAATGATTCAGATTTTTTTGAATTAATCAGCCTTGCGTAATTCGTCAGGTTAACAACACTAATGGCATGCTGTAATTCGGGCTCGACTTCTATATAGGATGGGAAAAGTACCGTATATTTAATATACATACAGTGTATTTAACAAATTTAATACCAATCTCGACATCTGGGTGTATGCAGTATAAAAGGCTTCGTCCGTCCATTGTCATGCAGGAATATCGATATGCCAGTAAAAGGATCGCGAAAAAGGCATTAGCTCCTGGGTTGGCGGAAAGGCTGTTTGCCCCGGGCAGAAAAGTACAAACGGCAAGGATACACGACAGGGGCAAGGGCAGGGGTAACAGAGGCGATAGGGACAGACAGGTAACGGTGGGACATGATTGCCCAAGGGACACTTTGGCCCCGTTGTAAATGGCGCTCGCCGATGATTGCTATTATGCTACGTCCAATGACACATTGGCTTCATTTTACAGAACTCTGTCATTTTCTCTATAAGACGAGACAACTATGATGCATAATCTGGGCCAACACTGTACGCAACTATACGGGTTCAAGCCTTTTGTTTCCATAACTATTGTGCACTGGGTTACTGCTATAGTTTTCTTACAAAAGGCAGCAAGTTAGTAACAAAAATGGTTCGAAAGCATTTGATTATATACAATATGAGGGTTCCGAAAATAAGTTTCCCTTCGCGATTATTTCCGAAAGTATATATTTTTGTAAAAATTGTACTCCATGAAGACCCTTACGGGTTCTGTAGGGGGATGGTACACCACCATTTTCCCTCAATTTTCTAAGTTAACTTCACTCCGCTGCAGGGAATCAAGGAGCTTGGGTATAAGGATAGGGATTTTCGGGGAGGGAACACTGGTGCAGTGCAGGTGCAATGTCTCAAGTTTGGGCCATGTGCAGTCCCCCAGGAGGTTAGGTTGCCAGACACCTCCAAGGTGCAGGTCAGAGACCGTCCCGACGCAGGTGAAAGGGAACTCCCAGGGGAGATCGAAACTGGGACCTTTCACTCAGCAAGCCGAGACGTTACCATCTCGGCCACCACACCTCCCCTATTTTCGAAAGTATTGTACATATGGGGGAAATTTTACCGTCCGCAGTTAGAGTACATTATTCTGCACGTGTGAACCAAATTTGGCCTCCTCGTGCAGATTTTCTCGTGTGAGAATAGTTTGAGTTATCTCAGTGTTCGCCTATAGAGTTCTTCCAGGTTATCAATTTATTGCTGTTTATTAATTAATCTGCTTACGCGTATACATAATTTTATGAATATCGCACGTCTGCATTTATACACATAAGTATATTTTCAAATAGTTAAAACATTTCTCCCGTCTCCGGTCCCGTCTTGAATACGAGACATGACTTGAGCACTTGGGAAGTTGGGAGCCGTTGTCTCAATCGTGTGACTCCGAATGTTTCATATTTCTCAACGTCCAGATAGGACCTGAAATGCCACATATAAAAACGTCCCGTTTCCGCTAATTCCCGCCTCCCAAGCCGGAACATTACGGTTCATGTACCATTGCGGTCCGAATATTTGATTAGGAATGAGCCCCACCCCGTCGTGTCGGCGTCTCCAATTGACCACGTCCTGTGCTGAAGTCCCGGAGCAATTCGTCACGCTCGTCGGCAACTTTGAAGGTACACCTTTGAATGTCCCCTTTTCCCGACTCTTCAGACCCCCAAACTCTCCTCCCACTCGACCTTCGTGCAGTGACCACGGACACATTTACTTTTATTGGGGTTTGGGGCCAGCGGTACACCCCCATGGGGGCATAAAGGGATCAGTTTACAAGGCTGGCAAAAGGTGCCAGCCAACACCGCCAGTTCATTCACTTCACATTCTCCTCAACAATGGCCAAAATGTGCCCTGGAGATGTTTATATTTAATATGACGTCTAGAGCTTTTAAGTAGCAGAGGACATCTTAATGGGTAGCTAGGCGGTGAAATCCGGCTAATCCGGGTTTTTCCACTCAGACAAAGGTGTCGCCAGGCTGGAGACGAAAGGAAAGACCTTCACCTTTGGCGACCTCTCACCTGTGGGACGGATGAATTTTCACAAAACGCGGCACTTTTGGGGGCCACCCGAGCAAACCTTCTACACTTTATGGGCGGCAGGGTCGGAAGGGTGCCTATAAATCTGTTTACAAGTCTTTTCTTCCAGTTCACCGGCTTTTATATTCCGGGGGGGAAGTTTGGGATAGGTCATAAAGACACGTTGGCAGGGGGTGAAGTGGTCAATGTCAACTTGGGCAGCTACTGGAGGCCTCCCAAAGACCAAGAAGCCACTCCTTTGTCTCGCGCGTGCTCGAGACATCCTGGTCCGGAGAGTGGCATGTCGCCAAGGAGGATTTTGGTCAGCACACCATGACCTCCTGGCGTTCTTCTTTTTTGGCTTGGAGTCGACATGTCCTGACCGTGACCTCGTGGTTGGTAGCGTTCAGTGGCCACTTCTGGCATTAAAGTCACCATGCGTGGGCGGTTGTGGTATCTTGGAGTGAATGCCCAGGTAGGCAACATTGGACAGGTGCCCCGCCCGTTGGCCTCCTCTCCTCCTTCCCCTCTCCCCGGTCCCTCCCGAGTGGCCAGAAGCGGATTGGTTCCTTTGGGAAGTCCTTGCAGGCAGCCACGGGAGCAACCAGCGGGGTCAGCTCCTCCAACACTGCCTGCCTGCCAGTGCTTCGGGCTTGGGTGTTGTTGTTTGTAGCGCCGGGTTGTTGTTCCTTCCTTTTGGTCTGGCTGCTGCTCCTTGCTGGCCCCGGGCTGCCATCACACACACACTCGACTGTTGCTCCTGCTGCTGCGGTTGCTGCACGTGGGAAGGACGGTAGTCTTCTGCCCAGGGGACAATTCCTCTGGTTTCACACTCTTCCGCGCCCGCCAAGCCAGCACAAGTCGAGTGAATGGTCTCTGCGGTTGCTGGACATTGGCCTCATAACATGGTGAGTGTTTATAGCCCCATTTGGCCAGTTTCCTTTTTTTTGCGTCTTATACCTGGGGGGCAAGTGAGGACACACGACTCAGGTATTACCATTGCTAATGGGCCAGCCCTCCCTTCCAAAACAGTTCATCACCTGGGGCCACCACCCTTGTGTCACTCTCCATTGCCTCAATTACTTCACCACCCTACCCCCAGGAGCCAAAAGGGGGGTCTGGGCCCATGGGCGACGTGGGTTGGACCATATCAATGTGTGGCCGTGTATGTGTGTATCCACCGGCGGAGATTAACCTTGCGCTTTTATGAAAAAAAAAACACGTGACGCTTACCACCCATGAACATGATATTTTAACCTAGGTGTTTAAGAAATACCAGACGCAAAAATTATATTAATAAGCCGCGATTGTAGCCTTTAGCACAGAAATAATTTCGCATGAAGCAATCACACGAGATAGCATCAAAAATTACATAGCCTGCACGCATGGAACTGGAAAAGTTCTCGGCAATTTTTTTCTGATAAGCCTTGTCAATTTGTGCCAAACCAGCTCTGTGTGAAGGGGGTAGCACACAAAAAATATATATCTCAACGTCTCCTGTCACTCACAAACAACCGGAAGGCTTACAAAGAAAAGGATGCAAGATCAGCTTAACCTGATGAACGCTTTTCTATAGTAGCTCTACAGTAGCGCTTGAACTTTACCATACAGCCATCAATGTGAAAAATAACCTGACAAGTATAGAAAAGTTTGCAGTGCTTTCAAAAACCACCCCTAAAATTCCGGTAGCAAAGATTAAGGCAAGTAAACCTTTTTGGGATCGGATCGAAATCCGAACCATTCAGTCAGTTTTAAGTGAAAACATGAAAAGCGACGGGTCGAAAGAATACTATACACCCGGTAGGGGGAATATAAAAAGTATATATAGGGCGTGCTTACACAACGGGGTCTTCTTGCTGGCTGCTGGGGGAACACTTTGATCATGTTTATTGGATGTGGCCACTTGAAATGTCGACAACTCCACGGGGTTTTTGGGGCCTTGGGACATCCTCAGCAGGCCGGCCTCCTGTGGCTCCGATATTCTTTGGGCTCGGATGAAAAAGGCTTGAACTCATGGATACTGGGCTGACAGCCGGACACCTTCTGCCCAACAGGGGTCAACCTGTACCTTCCCACTTTGTCAGAGGTGGCCGACGGAAGGGCCGGCCTCCCCGTCGAGACATAAACTCATGCTTTTTCATCACTCTCGGTTGGGGTTTGCCCACTAACGAGACCGCAGGTATTTGGAAACACCACGTGGAATAGTGTTGGTAAATCAGCAAATTTTTATTATAGAAAAAGTAGAGCCTGAATAATTTTTGACAAAAAAAAAATCTACAGTCTTGAAACCCTCACTTGAATCAGTGGAGTCGTATATTGTGTGTTAGCATTAATTGCACAATGTATTGTTAGAAGTTAGTTATTGTGTTAGTTCTTCACTCGCTCATTTTTAAAAATATTTACAAAACTAAAAATAATTCTGGGATGTCTGTACTTTTGGCCAAGAGTGGCTTGGATAAGATGAATGAAAGGCGAGGTATTTTGTACCGATACACGTGTAAATTCCAGAATCTGGACTAAAATAACACAGCCGGCGAAACAACTTTTTAACAATAAAACCTGATGTTTTCCGCAGGAAGTTCATGAATAATTACTATAATATTTCCCTCCCCGTCCATTCGTTGGCCGTTGATAAAAACACGGCGGCAAAAACCTCGCATGAATAGTTCAGAAGTGTTCTCGATTTTTTAAAGACCCCGAGAACAATAATTAGGGCCTTTAAAATGGGTAATTATGTCTATGCCCGTAAACATGAAGTTGCACGGTAACTGACCCAACATCAGCATGAATGAATTATGATTTAAGATCCGAATTTCATTCAATTTTTGGAGGCCCCTGAAAATGACGAATCGCGTCCAGTCCATCATGTCCAAACGTGGCAGGCGATGAGAAGTCTAGATATGTCTGGAAAAAAAAACAAAACATTTTTTGAAGCCGCGATTTAATATACGGGTTTGGAATTCTCAGCCGATTCCGCAGAGTTCCCACCTACTGAACTAGGTGAGCCATTTTTTAAGGTCTTCACCGGTGCGCAACACCCTAATTAACCCATCACACCTGATTGTTTAATAGACGCGTTTGCATGGCCAACGAAGAAATATTCTCTACCTGCTGCTGCCCTCAAAATATGATATTTTGGGACCTCCTCCGGTGCCTCCTTTATGTGGCACCTCGATTTAATTATTTGAGAGACGTCAGTTGCATCCGAGGCGGACCATAAATATTGAGGCTGCTGTACCAAAAGGGTTTTTCATATAGGTCTAATAAATGTGAGGTGGGGTCCATTGCCAGGTGACATCGCACGCGATTCATCCGACAGAAGAGTCGGTTTTAGTGATAAAGGGTTGGTGGTCAGACCCAGGTGACCCCGGTTCACTTTTCTGGAAATGCGCGTGTGTTGGAGTCATGTCGACTCATTTTTCACAGTTTTTTTGTGGGACAGATGTATCTCAATTATTTGAGCGGTTTGGGCGAATAATTTAATTAAGATGGTGAGAATTCGCGTGAAGTTTAAGTTGTTTAACTGAAGTGATAATCTGAACCAAGCTAAATTGCTCATTGTCCGAATATTGCTGTGCTTGTGTATAGTCCAAATCGTGTCTATAGTCATCCATAGAATGGGGCAGTGACTTAAACACTTTTTTCTGAAGATTTTCTCTCTCTGAATTTAGCTTGGTGTGGATTCTCACCTCTCCAGCAGGTGTGGCAACCAACAACATAGCCACAATTTCCCTACCTTGGTAAGCAATGAAAGTTTTTAACAATATGGGGGTAACAAAATGCGTGGTTGTATCACGACGAGCTCCAAGGACTGGCAACAAAGATGATGGCAGGGTGTGATGGGGAACGTGGACCACTCTTTTTGCTCGTTGATGTTTGCTTTGAATAGAGCAGTGCATGAAATGAAGAATTATTAAGTTATTTGGAACAGGGTGTTTCTTCAAGCATTAAAAATATTTGTAACGATTTTAATGCACCAATGCTACATTATTAATCTCGGCTCTTCTTTTCCCAAGCTTGAATATTATTCTAAGTGATGCACTAATACAGAGTCGTAACTTAAGCAGAACTGAACGTCTGTTTCACAGACATAATGCACCTGCATAAAATTTGGTCACGGTATACAAATAAAATACATATTATTTACAAGTCATCTGTCACTTCTGCGAAAGAGACATCCGTGATGAAAAAGTGACAGTGTTTTTGACATTGTATAGAATATCATGTAATGTAATTCTAGAATTTAACAGCTTAGTTAGTATTACCCTCCATCTGCATGGAAAAATTGGTGGCATTTTCATGAGGTTATGGCAGTTTTTGAAAAGTATGCAGCAGCACATTGTTATGACTGAAATATCCTAAAGCTTCTGCAGTGTAGGGACACTTCGGCCCCCTATTTGACTTATAACTATTTATAGGCCCTATATTTAAATTTTTCATTTCATCTTCTATAAACAGTTGAAATATCCAGAACTAATATTGCCACTTCTATAGTTTACATTTACAGTATTAAGTATACAACCTGAACCATATATGAAGAAAAGATTCTTTCTCTTCAGACTACATTTTAGACAGTACAATTTACCGCTCCATTGTCTTTAGTACCAAACTGATGAACTGGCTCAAGCCAACTATAAATATGCCACATGCATTTAGAAAATCCATATCGCTTGAAATCGAAGAAATAGAAATGGTACCATTCATACCAGAACGACTCCTACAGAAGAAAAAAAAATCCAACGACTCACTCTGCCCTCCTCAACTAGAGCCCCGAGCCGTTCCCAAACTTTTAACTAAATTACAAACCTTGTTAGGGAAAGACATAAACGATACAATTCCTTTGGGAGAAAAACCCCCACCTGCGTATAGTGGTTCCCTTTTTCCAAGAGGGGGATGGATGGAGGGCAAGGAGAAAAAGGAATGAAGAAAGGCGTCTGGGAAATAAATTGCGTGTCGTGTAAGCTCACCAGCATCACTATAATGCGCAGGCTGCTGTGATTTAATGAAAAGAACGTCAATTGTCGGTTCGGAGGAGAAAATCCTGACAGGTCCGCACGCAGGGCCCCCACTTCTGACGATATAAGACTGCTCTCTGGTTCAGTGCTGGTGATCGCTCCTATACCATTATGATTCGCGTGACACCACGGGATCGGCCCCCCCAGTTCACACCCACACAACCCTTATATACCCGGATCATTTACAAGCCATGCAGCTAAGTTTCTTAAGCACATTTTGTTAAAAATATTCAGTTTTAGTGAAAACCTACTGGACCGATGCATGCATTCAGCACGTGAACAGGTGCCATGCCAGTGACCCCCTGACATGTACAAATCGCTAGCAGATATACCGGTGTGCCTTCAAGCTATGATCCTACTAATACCTGCTCTTATCTGTAACTATTTTCCTGGAGCTATATTAGGGAACAGTTACCCCTCTGGAATTTCAAACTCCTTTCATGTTGGAATTTCTACTGGTCTCGTTGGTGACACCTAGTGTTCCATTGTGCTAGATGTTTTATTAAGAAAGAGTTAGCCCCCACGGTTAGTTTCAGACAGTTGGTTTAATTGCAGCTGCAGTGCCCTCTAAACAAAACAAAAAACTGAAACAGAGACAAATAACAGACTTGGGTGGAATCCTCATTCGAGACCCCCTGCAATGATGAGGACTGCTCCTATGGCGTGTGGACGCTGAAGAAACGGAAAGGAAAAAGGCTTTTAATTCTGGCCTTTGCACCTCAGGAGGCGCCCCCCATCTTTTTTAAAAACTCGCTTTGATCCAAGCCGAATAACCAAAAAACGGAATGAGAAAAACACCATTACTAAAAACCGCAAAACATTATCCGGATTACTGCATGGAAACTGCTAGATTGCAATGTTTTAAAAAATGTGGTTTACAGTAGTAACCAGAGGGCTCTTTCTGTCAGGGAAATGAATGTAGTGTATGGGAGGCAACTGAGCTCGTCAGTGTCACCCTGGCTCCTGGTATACTCTTCACTGGGGTTTCTCATCTCTCCCATGCTGAGGAACGCAATACCCTCGTCTAATCTGGAGGACACGCCTCACATTATACTCATCTAGGGTGGGGCTGGATTTCTACACGTGACAACAGTTTTCACCACTGCTGCATGGGTGTGCGGTAATGATGACGAGTGTCGGACACTACCTGGTCCGGTTGTTGTAAAATCGGGCGGTTACAAAGGAGCGGAAGGAGGTTGTTGCAAATTGCCACTCTGGCAATATGAGGTCGTAACGGGAGATTGGGCTGTACTGGTTATAGACAAATTGAGTCAACTTATTGAACGGCGAGACTGCGTCATCCATGGTGACTCATCACCTACGTGCATGTAGTACTGCTCTCTCCCCGAGAGAGGCAGTAGTGAGCAGAGAGGGAACCTGTGCGCCACCTAGTAGTGGCTTTTCGTACTAGATCAAAATGGAGAGCTGGCCGGGCAGTGTTGCCAAGTGTGCTATAAATATGCTAGAAAAGTTCTAAAATAATATTGGATTTTGAAAGTAAATTGAATTAGAACTGAACACTTAAATTCTGTCATATCCCCCCCTGGTGGTTTATGGGTGCAAGAAGTAGTGTGAGTGTATGAGAGGGGCGGGGATGGGATGATACGAGGCGCGTGGGTCTGGGCTCACACTGTAACCCATCCCGGCGTGAAGATTCTTGCTTCGCTTGAGAAATTGCGGCTTTCCTGCCCAAAGCCATTTTCCAAGAAAACGGCCAAGGGGGGGAGGGAGAAGGAGGGGAGAGGGGCATTTCCTCCCCCCTTGCCTCACACCCACCTCCATCCCCCTGTTTCTTATAATGGAAATCCGCCTCGTT